>WWET01000024.1:109676-123257 GCA_011038615.1 Limnodynastes dumerilii
CGTCTAAAGTAAATCTTTCCTCCCTCCCACTTCTGCCAAATCACTACTCAAGGCCACATTTTTCTACTTAAAATACTCTGTGCGGTTTTTAAAGACCGCACGGAGGCAATCAATGTACCAAACTGGTAAGTAGATGCATGCGTAGTAGGTCATTTCTTAAATATACGCACCTAAGAAGCAGAAGCTTGTTAGTGTGAATACGGCCCATTTTTTCAAAGACAATCTGCCTCAAAACAAAACAGGATATTTTGTGTTTAAAGCACACCTGCTTGAATACTGAAAGCACAATTTACAGGTATTCAGAAGATTAAACACTTCATCAATGACAGGCTCATATTGCACCACTTTCCCTTTTCAATAATACCAGATCAGATTACATTTGATGTTCAGTATCTACATTTAGAAACACACCTTTGTGCTCTGTGAGCTTGTAAAAAAAATTATAATTAGATGTCGGGGAAAAGGCACTTAAGAATATATAGGCACACATTTTAAGCAATGTGTGGACCATCTAGTTTCACTAGTGCAAAATCAAGACTTTTTTCAATGACCTCTAATGAAATAATAAATGAGTCAAGAGATATTTGGTTGTTTAAAACAACGCACATGTAAGCAAAGAAAATTCTTATGTCAGTGTTAACATTTGATAATGGACAAAATGGCAGAAACAATATATTTTAGGCTTTATTACCTGTGGCAGAAGTACAGCAAAACTTTGGACAGTAATGTCCTTGTATCATAAGACATGCAAAACAGTAATTTGGTCATTGCAGCATATTTACTTGTGCTGGGTAAGTGATCTAAATGTGTAACTTTACATCACTAAATAAATGTATCTACAGATGCCATGCAAAGTATGAGTGCTGGTTTAAATAAGAATGTTGGTAAGGATAGCTAAACTTTCACTGTTCCGATTACATCCAATAGTCTAGAAAAGAAAGCTCTTTGATATCTATAGGGATCATATTAACATAAACCCCCTTGACTTCTCAACTAGAGCCTTGATCTAATTTATACAAACATAGCAATGAAAACCAGCATGAGATGGAATATTCACCCATTTTTGAAGTTTTGTGACTTAATCTGCTCTTGGATTCTCTTTGTTCAGAAATATGAGCAATAAGTGTAAGAGGTTCAATTACATATTATTGCCTATCTTAAAAAAAAAAAGAAACCATCTACAAACACCCTACACATACAGAAGACTTTCTTTAATGAACATTTAGTAGTATAAATGTTTATGCGTAGTCGAGGGAGGTTGGGAGATTTGGGGGAGTTAATCTACAAATTTCCACCTAACTTTCAAATATATGAGTATTTCTAATTCATTATATTCATTATGAAAGTTTAGGTACAAAATGTAGATTTTGAATGTCTATGTCCATACATAAGCTAAAATAGTTAGAGTTTATATTTATTATTCTTATACATCCCTTGATATTGGAATTATTAGTCACACATTTACAAATAAGGTAAGCCACCCGCCTATTTCAAGGCTTTTCTGATATAAGTGGTCTGAACTCTGAATAAGTCCCTATATTGGGTCATATATATCATGTGTTTTTAAATTCACCTTATAACCTCAAATATAGCTGTAGACCAACACCTTCTGTCATGTGTTGGTTTTCAAATAAAAATGTGAAATAGTCTACAACTAGGTAGATTCCATTCTCTACTACTTCTCTTTGGTTGCAAATTCCTCCACTCTCTAAAGCTGGCCATACACTAGGATGATTATTGGTCCCAATAGGGGATGGGCCGATAAACGAGACGATTTCCCGCTAGGGAAATGTCCTGTTATCGGCAACATACACCTCCTCTGCTGGGACCGATAATCCTAGCAGAAGAGGGGAGGGGGAGGCAGCGCTCTCTATGGCTCTGCTGCAGAGCTATGTACAAAGCTGCTCTGACAGCTAGAAGTATACCGTCAAAGCTGTCAGAGCAGCATAGTGCATAGATCTGCAGCAGCGTCTATTGCTGTGTGAAGCGCGGATTTGGCAGATTCCTATCTGTACTACTCCCTGCAATAGATGCTGTTGCAGATCTATGGACTATGCTGCTCTGACAGCTTTGAAGGTATACTTCTAGCTGTCAGAGCAGCTTTGTACATAGCTCTGCAGCAGCGTCTATTACAAGAATAGGGAGCCATTCAGCTTGCTGATTGGCTCCCTTAAAATATCGTTTTAAAATATAGTTTTAAATCAAACATGCTAAAAGATCAAATAATCGCACCAGAGCGTTTCTGGTACATTTATTTGACGTTTCAAAAATTGATCTATACCATACACTAGAGCGATTATTTGCCCGATCACCCAATAATTGGGAAATCGGGCCGATAATCGTCTAGTGTATGGCCAGCTTAAGTAAGATGGGAATCCTGCAACCTGTAGGTTTTTTAGGTCTGCAGTTTAAATGGTAATTTTGTTTCAGAGAAAGCTTACGTTCAATCCATTATATCTTTACTGGATGGATGGGCTCTGGCCTAGACTTCACTTTGATGGGAAGAAAATTCTAAAGATTTCCTCTCTGCATTCAAAAGGATTTTTGATGAACCTGACAGAATCTCCTCAGCTGCTACTAGTATTCTACATCTGCATCATATCATTTTAACTGTGGGTCAAAATGTGGTTCAATTCTGAACCCTGACCTTTGCGCTAAAATGAACAATGAAACTCTAGTGATCATGTTCCAGCAGAGCCTTCAATAATGAATCAAGGATGCATTGGTTGCTCCTGATCTACCATCTTTGTATAACATGATTTAGTTGTATAGTCAAGTAAATATCAAAGGGAACCGAATTCAGGATCAGTTCAGGTCTGGCTGTAATGTATCTCTGTACAAATTCTTTCTTTTTTTTACTTTTCTCTTTCTGGTTGTATGTGCAAATATGTTGCTATTAGAATGCACTTGCAATTTCCCATTAAAAGGCTTAGGAGATTGTGAGATTTTTATGTATGTAAATGTGGTTTCTAATTAATAAATGATGTAAAGGCTCCTCTGGAAGTCTAATGGTACATATGTTTCCCTCTAGTGCCAAAATAGATGTATAGCCATAGTTTTGTTTCTATGCAGACATTCAGATCTTGCTTGGACCCTCAATGATACATAATGATGGCAGTGCAGCAAGTGTTTGAGGTAAAGGTTTCCAATTCCTGTGTAGTGGGTATTTTGTGTGTTAAATCTCTGATATTCATGGCTAATACATATATACATATCCTAATTGTTTCCCCTAATCTCCTAACCACATCCACCCCATACCACATTGTGCTTCTTTTTATGTAGCTACATTTTTTAACCCATTTATGGTGTACCTATTTTTAGGTCATATACATTCTTTTCTTTGCATATATTGTGTGTACAACTATAAATAGATAGTATAGATGAGCGATGAATCTGTGATGGAATACAATAAAATAAAAAGTAAACAAGAAAAGTTAATAGTATATTAAAGGTATAATAAAATATAATATGACCACAGAGAAAATGAACAATCGCTGGTATGAAGGTGGTGTGACCCCTAGGGAGCTAAAGAAAGAGATAAAATGTGTATACCGCGCTTAAATTCAATTACTCTGTGGTACAAAAACGAGCAAGCAAGTGATATGTATAAAATAACCATCAAATATTTATTAGTTGATTAAGCAAATACAAGCATAAAATAGAAAAAACTGTGCTTGCATTATATACAGTGAAGGTATATCTAAAGCTTTGTGTTTGATTGAACCTTTTCTTGGCACTTCTTTTGAGTATTGAATAGTACCAGATGTTAATCTGATATATAGATATATGGATTCTATCCATTAGTCCTTATTTTGTCTATACTGGACTTATACAATCTCTGAACAGGTGCGATTTTTTTAACTGTTTTTTCTATTTTATGCTTGTATTTGCTTCATCAACTAATAAATAGTTGATGGTTCTTTTTATACATATCACTTGCTTGCTTGTTTGTGTACCACAGAGTAATTGAATTTTAGTGCGGTATACACATTTTATCTCTTTATTTTACAACTATAAATAGCCCACATAACAGTGGACCTGATAATACTTTAATATATTGGCACCACTTTTCTTGTACACTATGTTGTTTACCCTATGATGTGATCTTAATTTTATTTAATTATGTATACCCTAAGTAGTATTAGGTACCTGTTTTTATTACTTTACCAAGTGCTTACTTTTATATTAATGGGGTTGTTAGTATTGACAGGTTGGTATATGTTTTCTTATAGGAATTTGATTAAATTAATTTTTGGATACACTGACTTATCTCTATAAAGTTTGAGTTTGTTTGATTGTGTCAGATATCTCAGCAGCAAAATAAATGATAACACTTGCTTAACAAAAACTTAAACATTGCTGAAAACCACAAAATATAAAACTCCTGTTTCAAAACCTAGTGGAGTCCAGAGCAGAAAAAATGTTTTTGGTATACCCCCCTCCCTACAAAGAAAAGATAGTGTGTGTCCACTCATTCTTTCTTTTCGGTCTACTTGTTTGTGTCCCTTGTAAATGTGCCCAGCTATCCACTTTTGTCCCTTGTATATTTGCCAGCCTCCATTTCTGCTCCTTGCATGTGTGTCCAGCTTTAATTTTTGCCCTTGCATTCAGGTTCAGCTTCCATTTTTGCCCCTAATATGTGTCCAGCCTCCATTTTTCCCCCTTGCATGTGTGTCCAGACTTCATTTCTGCCCCTTGTTCTCCCTCTCGTCCGTCCTTCGTGGTGCTCTAATGACACTAACTTAACCACGTCATTTAAAAAAAAATAAGGAGCCCTGTATAACCAGTACTGTTTATGTGAATGACACCAGCTGAATCTGTTAGCTGCTGGGCCCCATTAAGGTTTGTGGGGGCCCCCGGCACACAAATACACACACACACACACACGTTCACACCCAAAAACACACTTCCCTGATGCTTTTCTTCATCTTCCGGTTGCTCCTCTTGATGCACAGGCCAACTGATGGCCGGGAGATGCCATGTTGTTCATCTCTCAGTCAGCCTGTGCAGCTTCCGCCATCCAGTCTTCAGGCTCTCGTAGCTGTCTAGAAGGCTGGATGTCAGTAACAGACATCTTCCTGCTAAGAGCACTATCAATCACTTACATCCATTCCCCTAGACCACTTCAGGAAAGCTGAACTAGATGTTTGTGGGGGGCCTTTTTGTGTGAGGTCCCCTGGGGCAACCACCCTGATCATCCTGTGGTTAATCCGGCCCTGGCTGCAGTCAGCATCTATGTGAGCCGTGGTCACCATCTGGGGGGAAAAGTGACTTAAAAAGGGACGACCATGCTAGACCCCCCCCCCTTTAAGTCACCTTATGCCATGCCCCGTGTGATTGAAAGGCAGTTGTGCAGCGATGTAATCATTTAAAGGAAAACGCCAATCACATCACATCCACCTGCTGCACAACTCTGCAAATTCCCAAACTATTCTTTGCCTTATTTCTGAAAACCACTTCTCATACCAACCTATTGTTATTGGTAAACCTTGCCACTGTCCTAATCACCACGGAGAGCCAGGCTCACTCCTTTTGTATCCACTAAGCCTGTACTTATTTTATCTATTTGGATGTTTTCACTATTTTTCCCAGTGCATGTGGCACCTTACATTACAATACTTCATATAGGATCTGATTCAGAGACTGAAAATGAAAGAGGAAAGTTACACCTGGACTAAACCATGTTGATTGCAGGGGAGTCATATTTCATCTGCTGCAAACAGAATTAGAGTTGAGAGGTGATGTTTCCTATCACAAGTCTAAATAACAGTGTGATAGTAAAGCTGGTCAGTATCTGTGTGCAGTAAGCAATTCAAAGATATATCCCTGCATGCAAAGAATACAATTAACTTGACTCCCCCTGAAATCAACATGGTTTTACCCAGGTGTAACTTTCCTCTCTTAGGAATGTATTCACACTTAAGAGTGAAATAAGTACGCACGGATTTGTAAAAATACGTGTCTAAGTGATGCTTCCCTCGTACTTATGGATTTTAGCAGACTTCCACCACCATAGGCAACCTTAACTCTCAGTTCGTATATTTTTGCTTAAGTACATTCTTAAGTGCGCCCTTATTAGGCCATTTAAATGCCTCCCCCCACCCATTTTTATTAACTTCCTACTTACGGAGGACCGGCACGCTCCTTTGTATGTATCTCACCAAGGACGGAATTGAATTCTGTGCCTAAAGGATTTCCTTGCTGAAATGCTACATAGTTTGCGTAAAAAAAAGTTACTACGCATGCGCAGATTAACCAATCCTAAAAATACACATGGAAATAGCAGCACTTTCTTAAGTGTAAATACGGTCCTTAATTTCAAGCTCCTTCTTAAATCTGAATCAGGTTCATAATGTAAATACATTTACTTCCTACTTAAAATTTCTGTGTTATCAATTTCATAGAATATAGTCTGTCAATGCTATGTAAATTAAGCAAGTGTATGATTGTCAATATTATTATGTACCAGATTCTGTTATCTGCTGCTCCTTTCTGAAGGAGGATAGACTGATATAAATCTGTTTAGCTGACAATAATTTAATTTATTTTATTGATTAAATTTGTTATTATTTTCTTTGGTTTTCTATTGTATAATATATTATTAGCAAACAATGACCTGACCCATGCTGAATTCTTGGCTGCTTGGCTGCAGTCATTTCAGAATGTGTCAAAATGTTACAACCAGAAATTGCTTTATCACAATATTCAGGACAAAAGGTGGATTGCAGTGTGACACAGGCTTCCCTGTGTGACCCATCTCATGTGACAATCTTGCTCTCCACTCATTGAGTTTAATAACATTGTTTCTGTCTGTCTTGGGGTCTTCCTGTTATTGTGAACAATTTAAACCCCAGGTGGGAATTCTTGACAGAGATAAGATGTACAGTGTGACGACCCCCCAAGTATAGATCTCAACATTCCAGACTGAGTTACTCAATATTGTAAAGTGTGATAATTTGCACTGGTACAGCTACATCTTCAACACGTGGAGTTTTTTTAATGTTTTTTTTCTTGATAATCTGTATAGACCTAATTGTTACACTGTGTTTGTTTCCCATAGAAATTTGTTTGTATTAGCTGACAACAAAACGGTCAAAGCTGATTTGGCTTGTTGAAAAACAAACACAAAATCACTGACTGTGGTGACTTGCGATTCTTTACTTTTCTATAGTGGCATATTCAGAGCCTTATGACTGTAAGATGTAAAATGCGTTATTGACACCTATGGAAAGACAGGTTAGATTGATGGATTATCAAACTTACAGGAAGGAAAAGGTTGCTCATTGCCAAATCTTTTAGGACTAGATCCAGTTCCAGGCGTAGTGGCAGCAGGGGTCCAATGTTAGATCTCTGCGGCATCCTTTTTCTGAAGGGCTGTTTTATACCAGCCAGTTCCGAACAGAATTGATTCTGCCTCACCGAAGAGAAGCAATCGATCATCCGAAGTACAAAGATGCAGTAGCAAAACTCTCCCTTCCCTGCAGCCTTACCCGAAGAATCCCTTTCCTACAGCCTGATCCTAAGACCCCCTTTCCCACAACCCGACCCTAAGACTCCCTTCCCCATAGACTAGCCCTAAGACTCCCTTCCCCATAGCCTGACCCCGCAGTCTAACCCTAAGACTCCCTTCCCCGCAGCCTAACCCTAATATTCCCCATAGTATTACTCCACCCTGTAATACTTACCTGTGCAGCTGGTCTGTTTCGGTGGTTTCCAAATTAAAGAATGGGTAAGTACGCTGAAAATTTAATTTGGCATAATTACACATTCATTAGTGATAGTTTCTAATTAGTAATATTTTCGAAATAGAGACAGCTGAAAATTAAGGCTTTAGGCTACCTGTATTTTGAAAATGGAACTTGATACATAAGGGAAAGTGCTATATATTAAACACTGTACCAGCCAGGTTATATGGTAAAAGTGCACAGCAGTGTTACTAGCAGAAATAAGGGTCATTTTAGTATGGAAATAGAAAGAAATCATGTAATAGAAAGGAAAACTGGATTGCAAAGTCAATGTAAATAGGGTACACAAATGTTAAAAAGTAGGTTGAGGAATTTGGTAAGATTGTCTGCAGAGGTAAGGTTTAAATGTTTGGAGAGTAGAGGACAGTTTTAATGGGCAAGGAAGCATTTGTTGAGCTGTATATACTGTGAAGATCTGAGAGAGTGAGCTGGGATAGGACGCAGTCTCCAGTCTGATAATAGTTTTTTTAGAAATACAGGCAGCCGAAAGCTCATTTTTGTCTGCCCCTATTCGAAAATAGTACTATTGTGAAATTTTTATGAATGAATAGGCAAGCGTGCCGTTTGGCTTACTTACCCATTCAGTCATCGGGAATTGCCGCTGTCACACACAAGACTTGCCGCACTGGAATGGAAGTGAGTACTAGAGTCAGGCTGGGTAGGGTTAGGCTGCGGGGAGGGAAGTTTTAAGGTCGGGCTGTAAGGAAGGGAGTTTTAAGGTTAGGCTGCAGGTAAGGGACTTTTAGGCTATAGGGATGAGATTGTTAGGGTCAGGCTGCGGGAAAGGTAAGGGGAGGGTTAGGGTTAACATTAGGAAAAGGGTTGGGGTTAGATTCATACTATTGTTATCATTCGCTGCTGACTGTTCGTCCTGGGGAAGATTGACTGATTTGCCTTGGTGAGGCAGAAGCAATTGATTTTCCAGCCATTTTGCAAAGGGCTGGGAGAGAACAGCCCTTTTGAAAAAGGTCTGTTCGAACCAGAGACCCACACTCCCAGTCCCCGTGCCGGGGACTCCTGCTGACTGGGATATATCTTCCAATGAGTAAGGATGTGTATGAGTGTGCAGTCTTGTTGATGGCTTTGTAGGTTAGCAAAATGATTTTGTATGATTTTGTATCTGTTGTCTGAAATGTTTTTGTATTTGGTTTAGTAAAATAACGGCAACCAATGTGGAGACTGACACAGTGGACCCGAAGAGCATTTTGCAAGGAAAATCAGTCTACAGACTTATTTGGGAGAGGGAGGTTATTTATGTGGCAGTCCAATAAGGAAAGTATTGCAATTATCAATGCGGGAGATGGTTAATGCAGGAATGAGAGTTTTTGCTGTTTCTTGTGTGAGGAATTTGTTTATTTTGAAAATGTTTTTTAAGATATATGTTACACAGATTTAGAAACAGATTGTATGTGATGAACAAAGGGTTAGACCTAGACAAAGAGCTTTGGGCATGAGCCTGAAATGATAACGTTACTTCTGCTAACTGTTCCAAGTAATGGAACAGAGTTCCATACGACAGGAGTTCTGGCACTCTCCAGTCGTGCCCGCAACTCTATATCAAGGAGGTGCCACTCTCAGTAGTGGCAGCCTCCTGTCCAACCTCCTGTTGCCTAGCGGTCCTGTCCAGACACCAAGCAAGACCTGCGTTTCATGACAGGCAGATTTTATTGGCAAGTGAAAATATTATTAGTTTTGTGTTTTAAAGATTATGGGCCGTATTCACTCCTAAGAAGCTTCTGCATCTTAGGTGCATATATTAAGGAAATGACCTACTACACATGTGTAGTTGGTACATAGCCTGCCTCTGCGGTCTTAAAAGAAGGTCTTCAGAAAGAAACTACGCACAGTTACATAAGGTAGCCATAAATGCCATAAGGTACCTAAAAAAGGGGACGGCTTAGGGGCAGGATGGGTGAGTTATTTACGGATCTGTCCGCACCTAACTCACTCTTAAGTGTATATACGGTCCCATGTTTGAGCTGGTGGGAGGACATCCAAGATAAATTAGCAGGTTATGCTGGCCAACACAGTTAGTGAGAGATCAGGAAAGGATAAATATATCAGCCTAAAGATGATACTGAAATCCAAATGACTTTATTAACATTTCAAGGAAAGTAGCATAGATAAGAGCAAAGGACCCAACACTGAGCTTTTTGGTACTCCAACAGATAGAGGTAGAGCAGGGGAGGTGGATCCAGAAAAGCAAACACTGAAAGAGCAATTAGATAAGTACGATAAATACAATGAAAGAGCTGAGTCCTAAATACCTAGGGATATTAACATTTTTATGATAAAAGAGTGGTCAGCTGTGTCAAAAGTAGCAGAAATATAAAGGAGAATTAGAAGAGAGTAGTAACCATTAAATTTAGCAGGGATTAAATCATTGACCACATTTACTACTTTTTGATGAGAAGGATAAGAATTATTGTCAATCTTGGGCCAGATTTACTGAGCTGCAAGTTTGGAAAAGTGGAGATGTTGCCCATAGCAACCAGATTCTAGCTCTCACTTTCTTTTTTACTAGAGAATGTCAACTAAAATCTGATTGGTTGCTATGAGCAACATCTCCACTTTTCCAAACCCACAGCTTAGTAAATCTGGCCCCTTGGGGTAGATCCAGAACTCCGCTTGCAATACGTTTACTCGCGTAGCGTATTTACGCGTGCGTACCTTCTATACACTCCCCTTGGCACACCCCTTGAATGTACGTATTTTGTCCGAGATCCGCTTTCCAAACCCTACCTTAACTTTTGTCCACGTAACCGATGTTATCCGCACGCGTACGGATGTGCAACACGTATTTACGCAGCTAGGCATGCCCATACTGTACGCTTTAAATACAAACTCCTGCCTACATAGCGTATTTCAGACGTATTTTTGACTCACGTAAAATTAGCACGCCCACACGTAAGGATTTACGCGACACATACGTGAATGGCCCATACGTTCACATTTACGCTATGTTACGGAGCATATTTTCTATGGGGGGCATGCGCAGTACTTACCAAAACACGATTTTACGTGTCCGCCATGCGTAAATTCGCTTACAAGCGTTGTTCTGGATCTGCCCCCTTGTCTTTAAATTACAATACAAGGTCTTGAGCACTGATTGATGTTGGCGGATATTGCACATGAGGGCTCTTGTGCAGTAAAATTTATAAAAGAGGCAATTGGGGTTAGAAGCCTAAATAGAAATGAGAGATAGAAAGAAAGATTTTGTGTAAGTGCTGTGCAGTGCTACATATTGCTGTGCTGTTCTCAAGCAATATTCAGCACTGCACAGCACTTTAATTCTCAAGATCTTTGTAGCTATTCGGACTCTACCATCCTCGGGTTGGCCACCCATAGGAGGAACGGGGCAGAGTGCCTGGAATCCATTTTCACCTAATAAGAACTCGGTAAGAGGGCACATATTACCACCTAATTTTAAACTGGAAGCGGGGATCGTCGACATGCTGGTCAGCCTGCGAGCAGGAGACCATAGGGTGCTCTCAACACGGACACCAGAAGGAAAGAGTAACTATACTGTAACCATTTACCAACATATTTGTACCTGGAAGTGGGGATTACCGTGGAGATAGTCAGCCTGTGAGACCATCGGGTTTTCCTATTGCGGACTCCGGGACTTAAAGGAAGTAAATTCTGTTACAGCCTTACCTGCAATAAGGGCTCTTTTGCTTAGGTGATAAGAAGTGGAAAAATTCACTTTTAAACTAATAGACACAGCTTGAGAAATATTGAATATCATGTGTTATTAAAAGTGCTGTGGAATATTTAATGCAAAGTGTAAAACATTATTATATTGTACATTTTTAAGTTGCTGTGATTATATTTTATTGTGGTTTAAATAATTTTTGTGAATAAAATTGTTAAGAGGAGAAATAAGGTTGCCGGTACCTTTTATATTAACACCAACACATGTCATTTTTCTCTTATGTGAGCGCTGTACCCTTCTTTCATTCTTTTTGTAAGTTTGAGGACATTTGTTCCTTCTGTGGGGGACAAGTACAGCAGCTGTTCTAGATTAGCACCCATAGAAAATCTTTTTAGTTATTATTTGGTAATCAATTTAATAAGGGAAGTACTTGAGTTGTAGAAATGTTTTTTTGTTTGTTTTCTTTTAGCTGGCTTATTGGAGACACAGGGGTATTGGTTAGAGCTGTGAGCCTTAAAACATAACTGATATTCTTTCCTTGTGCTGTGGATGCAGTTACTATGATCAGGCTGTGACACATTTCAGGACCAATGTTGATGGGCTCAGGGACATTTGATGGGGATAATATTAAATGAATATACATTAATATATTTTTGGACCAAATCCAGATCTATAGGACCACATTTAAAGGATGGATCTGGAACCTGTGGATTTAAAGTTCCCTCCGCTGAGCATTTCCAAGGGACAGAATGAGTAGGATGAGGAAAGGAATTTTGCTGTGTGGAAGGGTGGAAGTTTGCAGAAAGTACAATGAGGGCTAAGGTAGGGGTGAGCTATGGTATTTCCATACAAGCGAGGAGAGTGGCCTCCCTTGCTTATATGGAGGCCTAAATCCAATGGAAATCCTGTAATTGGATCCCGGCTTATCCTTTGGGCTGGATCCAGACTTAAGAAGGAGCTTGATATTAAAAGAGGAAAGTTATTCCTGGGCTAAACCATGTTGATTTCAGGGGAGTCATATTTCATCTGTTGCAAACAGTTTTAGAGTTGAGAGGTGATGTTTCCAAGCCCAAGTCTAAATAACAGTGTAATAGTAAAGCTGGTCACTATCTGTGTACAGTAAGCAATTCAAAGATCCCTGCATGCAAAGAATACAATTAACTTGACTCCCCCTGAAATTAACATGGTTAAGCCCAGGAGTAACTTTTCTCTCTTAATTTCAAGCTCCTTCTTAAGTCTGGATCCAGCCCTTTGCTCGAAGCTGCGAGTTCAGCAACAATGGTAGTCTGGATCTGCTCCCATAAAAGATAGCACACAAACACCAACGTATAACATTGTTGAACAATGCTGTAAGAGGCACAGTGTACCTGCTATTCTGAATTATTACTTGATAATCTACCCCTTGCCAAGTCATCTCATGCTTATCCATCTGGATCCACTTGGCACAGAAATGAAACGTATGGAGATATGTGCTGGTGGTAAAAATTATGAGCTCTTGGACACTGGCATTAGATTTGAATTGAGTTGACAGAACTTAGTTTAAAACACATGTATTTTTGAGTTTTGGCTTTATAATGTGGATTGAATTTTCCAGTGTGATCACCTGGTAATATACTGCAGATTTCACAGTGACGGCATCCATTAACTTCTAACTATGCTCACTAAATTATTTTATCTTTTAGGTCATTTTATTTTTCCTCTGATGCTATATTTTGACAGCATTCTACTTTACTGTCTCCTCTTCTTTTTATGACAGTGATATTTTATGCTACTGAGAGGAAAGTCACTACAGCTTACCCATTCCTATAAACATAAAAGTCATTTTTATTGAGGCCCATATAATTTAAATTAAAATATACAGACAGAATTCAGCACGCATTCTACATAATGTTAATTCTCTAATTACCCGCCAAAAAAAGGTATACATTTATGACTTTACCAATATGTGCAAACAAATCTATCATTTTAACATTATGTTCATTGCTGTTTTCAAATATTATACCTTATGCAACCAGCCTTCTTAGCTCAATAGTAGGTCAACAGGGTATTCTGTTTCAGTTGAAATGTTATTGTTTTTGTTATTTTTTATAAAGATTCACGCGCACATTTTAAAAAAAAATGTTTTATATGATAACAGACAATTGCTTGTAGTTAATAGGGAACAATTATCGATTGATCCCA
>WWET01000024.1:135391-151787 GCA_011038615.1 Limnodynastes dumerilii
TCTACGTAGAGGTTAGGATCTTAAATTCGCTAAGCGCGGACCTGTGAATCGATCGCAAGCACTTAAGATCTTAAGTGCTGCGGAAGTTTAAGATCTGAAGGATTTGCATGGAAATGGGCGGGGGGAGGCAGGGAGATGAGGGAAAGTGGGCGCGGGCAGACACTTAGGATCTCAAATAACCGCAACTACTTCCCTTAAGATCTCAAATGACAGCGCAGAGTTAGGGTTGCTCAATGGTGGTCTAACTTTAAGATCCGCCGCTGTTTGCAAGGGGAGTGACTATTTAAACAGTGGGCTGTAACCTGCTAAGATCTGAACTTAGTTGCGTATATTTGCGATCTTTTCGCAGTCGCATCTCTGAATCACCCCCAAGGTGCCCACTCATGTGCCTCTTTTCGCATCCGTGTGATGTGCACTTTTGGGACTGCCTGTTCAACAATATTAAAATAAGAAAAGGGGCCTTTAGCTCATTAAAATAGGGACAGCAGCTATCCATTGTACTAGCGCTTCCATGAAAACCGTACACCATGCTAAAGGTGTCATAGTCACAGGTCATTTTCAGTGGAGAAATGGCCCTTAATGTATTAAAAATAGTGATCTACACATGGTAAAAATCTGAAGCTGAAAAAGTATGAATGATTCACTATATAAAAAACATTCCTGGTTATAAAATAAATGTAAAAAATATATTTTTTATGGCAGAATAACTGTGAAATTCAGCTAGTATGCTCAGGAATTTCTATAACTGTGTATGAATATTTTTCATCTTTCTTATTGTTATTTTAATTAAAAAAACATTCCAGACATAGGAAAGTGGCTAATGCTGTCGCATTATAACCCCCAGCCTCTGGATTTGCAAAAATATGCACCTATGTGGCAAGGCAGCTCCCATGACCATCATTCTTACGGATTTTTGGTGACTTCCGCGACCATAGGGATACTTTGACTCTTTGGGGCTGATCCAGAGCTATGCCCGCCGTAGTAACTACGGCGGGCGTAAGCTTAAGATTGGCTGAAAAGCCGATCTACGAATGCGCTGGGCAGATGTTGCCTGCCAACTGTAACACCAGTGTAGTAACACTGGAGGGGGCGTCCTCCAGCGTTACTACGCTGTAGTTAGTGTAGGGAGGCGGGGGGAGGGTAATGAGGTTGGGAGGGCGGCTTTATCATAACAACGCCGCCGTCCCAGCGTAGTTACCCTCGCTTACGCCGGCTGAAGTTAAGTTAGCCTTCAGTCGGCGTAAGTGAGGGTAAGTGCGCTGGGGGCAGGAGGAGTGTCAGGGGGAGTCCACGATGTAACGCAGAGATTCAGCTTCTTAAGTGTGAATCAGGTCCATGGTCCTGCATCTGACGTGCAATGCTTGTGTAGTCCACTTGTGCCTGGATCAGCTCTGTGGTGGATATGTCGCCTGTCTTCACATATAATTAGATGAACTATATTAATTAGTACTCATTTTGCTAATTTTTGTTATCTTACATTATTATTCAACACAATTAATAACCTCTGTGTAGTGTTAGTAATTACATTGCATTAATTTCTCACTTGAGTATTATTATAGATCTAACCTTTGATAAATGCTTAAGGGTATTATATACATCTACTGATTTTGTTTAAGCTGTGTAGGGTAGTGTTTATGTGAATTTGACTCTTTGAATGTATGTGGAATGTGAGTTGTCTATATCTGTATTGCTGTTTCCTACATCTACTTCTAAATGGCCTGATAACTGTTATATTGAGAGGGGTTGTAAGAGCCGCCATAAGTCCCCAGTGTATACAACTGATGCTAGGTCACAGCTTCTGACATAACATTACTTACATCACTATACACCTAGGGCCTGATCCAGAGCTACGCTGGTCCGCTGGCCGTAAGTACAGCCAGCGTAGCTCTGGAGCACACCCCCCACACTCCCCCTGTGGCCGGCGTAATTACCCACTGTTACGCCAGCTGAAGGCAACCTTAACTTCAGTCAGCATAACAGTAGGTAATTACACCGGCCACAGGGTAGTAACTGCCCCCCCTCACTCATTTACCTTCCCCCCGCCTTCCTTTCGTAAGGGTTGCATATTTACGGCGAGGAACGCCCCCTCACCGTAACTACGCAACAGTTAGGGACGCCTGATCCTAAGGATCCGGTTTCCCTAACTACGCCGGCCAACATTTGCCCGGCGCATGTGCAGAACGGTAGAAATGCCTTTCTTACACATACAGCCGCCCTAACTAGTCCGGCGGCCGTAACTCTGGATCGGCCCCCTATTAACTATCAACTGTTTAATTGTGTGTAGTTCTTATTAAGTGACTTTCTAGTGAATCAATAAACTAAAATATATCCTAATCCTTTTAGTAAATACAATTTCCACAAATTACTGATGATTTTTAACTGTAATTATTATGATAATAGAAAGTAATAACATTTGTATGTACATTTATTATTGCAGCAGTGCTATCCATGTACTCCCTATGGGCCTCATCCAAAACTCCGTTCTTGCGTGTCCATAAGCATACCTTAAGTTCTCTGCACGGATCTGTGTCTGTCTAACCAAAACAAGACTGGGTAGGTTCATAGGACGCAACTTTCAAACTTACAAGCTAGAGGGAGAGCTATAAATAATTCAATGGAAAAGCCAAGCTGTATAGCAGGGGTGAGGAACTTGAGCAGGGGTGTGGCTTTGCTTCAGAACGTGCTGTCCAGAACTCCAGTGCACTAGACCATAAAATCACTTTGCCCGCTTCCAGCGCTCCAGAGGTGACCACAGCATCGCAAGGTGGGGTCCTGCAGGCTCCGGATCCCGATCTGCTCCTGGGACCCTGAAACTCTCCATATTCCTGGATCCTGATCAGGAAACTCTCAATGAGGAGAAGCCTGCATGTGGATCAATTACATTTTTGACCAAATATAGCAGGCTTATTTTTAAATTGATAATTTTGTATGGCCCACAAATGATGTTATAAATATCCAAATGGCCATTGGCAGACAAAAGGTTCTCCACCCCTGCTAGTAAAAGTGCTTAGTGGTCTGTGTGATCCAGTCACACAGCAGTGTTAGTAGCAGAACTGTCTAGCATTGGAAGAAAAAGTGTGCAAGTTTTTGTAAAGCATGTGCTTCAAAAGTCTTAGGGAAACATATATTCTTAAAGCATATTCCAGATAGCAGGTGCAGCCCGGGAGAAGTCCTGTAACTGAGAATCAGAGCATTTGTTAAATATAGGAGAGAGTTGCAGATCCTGTGAAAATCTGAAAGATTGAGCTGGGATTCTTATTGAAGGAGAAGATATGTATGTGGGTGGAGTCTTATTGATGGTTTTATACTGTAGGTTAATAAGAGTATTTTGTATTTGACTCTGTACAATACAGGCAACCAATGTAGAACCTACAGAGTAGACCAGCTCTAGGAAAATCAGTCTAGCCGCTGCATGCAGTATAGACTGTAGGAGGGTAATTTTTTTTATTGTATGAGTTCATTATTAGGGGATTGCAATAATCAATGCAGGACAGATGATTAGAATGTTAGCGACTGGGGACCAGATCCAGAAGTCTGTTCGTTAGGCCACTTATGCATGCATGCGCCATCCAGATGTTACTATCATTTTACGATAGTAACTTCTATCGCACGGTACTTAGTTCAATACAATAGTTGTTCAGTACGATGGGGCAGCTCTTCCCCTCCACCGGCACAAATTACAAAAGGTGGGCGGGGGCAAAAATTCTAATGGTACAGTAGGGACTGGGACTAGGGGATATGCATGGATCAGTGGTCGTATGAAATTAAGAGCGTGACTGCCGTAAAGCCCGCACGAGAGAGGGGAGTGACAAGTAGAGTTTATTGTGCGTACTGCTAGACCCCCGCATGTATGGAAAGCATGCGGAGGTCTGGATCCAGTCCTGGCAGCTTTAGACACAGTGACAGCTAGTGAGAGATCAGGATAGGTAGATTTGTGTATCCTTTGCATAGAAAGGATACTTAATTCCAAATGACTTTATTAACTGTAGAAGGGAAGTGCTATAAAGAGAGAAAAGCAATGGATCTAAGACTAAGCCTTGTGGTACTCCAACAGATAGATGAAGATTGTGGACACAACAATAAATAATAAAGAAGGATTTACATGAAACCAGGAAAGGGCCATGCCCTGTATGCCAAGGATTAATACAAAAAGAAATGCACTCTTGTTGTGGTACAAAAAAAAGGATTCAAATTTTATATTTTATTTAATTTCTTTTAAAATTAAATTTTTATGCAATGGAAATCAAAGCGTTACAATTTGTGATAGCGAAATATTTACATTTATTTAATGTGAAAAATGTATATAAAAAATGTGAAGAAAAAGAGGTAAAAGTGTTCACCTATGATCCTAGCCTATTGCTGGCCTGCAGGTGTTGATAATCACAGTCAGTTAGTATTACTACCTCAATATGATCAAAATGAGGAAGGAAAGAAAGAGAAGATACTAATACTTTCCCTTTTACACATCTTTTAGACCATAATTTGACTCTTCATGATTTCAGGAAACAAACGGAAAAAAAACCCAGCTACCACTAACAATAAGTAAATTCAAGTAAATGTTCATCCCAATAACATTCTGAGAGGGGTGTGCTAAAATCTATTGCTTTAATAAATACCCCATTGTCAGGACTGTGGCTCAGTAGTGAGGCTATCAGTATGATTCCCAGACAAAGCCTTATCAGTTTGGAGTTCAGGGGCTGTATGCAGAGCGGTCTTTAAGAGCACGTATTTGCAATCGACATTGCAAAAAGAAACGTAGATCGCGTTACAAAATTACTGCGCATGTGCAGTAACAAATATCGGAAAGCTCTGGGCGCATATGCAATGCGCTTGGAGCTCTGCATACGGCCTCATATGTTCTTCTCTTGTCTGTGTGGGTTTCCTCTGAGTGCTCCAGTTTTCTCCCATACTCCAAAAAATCCATGCTAGTTGGTTAATTGACTGCTGACTCTGATCTCTGTGTGTTTGGTAGGGAATTTGGAATGCAGCCACAGACAAGTGAGTGACAAGTGTAGTGCTATATAATAACTGGAAGGCGGTGGGTTCAGGGAAAATTAAAGTATGGGTGCCTTCACAGGAAAGGTGGTGGGAGAGTGGGTGTAATGGGCAGACTAGATGGGCCAATTGGTTCTTATCTGACAACAAATGCTATGTTTCTTTGATGTCTCTAGCAGCCAAAGGGGATATATGTACTGTTTTGTGTGGCTACATGAGTAGTTTGGAAGCTATTTACCACAGTAAATAAACATTTGATTTTACATGATATACAAATGTTTTGATCACTGTTGACAAGATCCAAATCTCCGCTGCTGTGGTTAGACCTCCAACAACAGCAGCAGTGGAGGTCCAAAGACAGATCCATGCTGCTTTCTAAATTCCATATGGGCAAGGGGAGGCCACACCTCTCACTCATACAGGAGTTACGCTAGGCAGGCTCTACCTTAATATTTCTTCACTGCCTGTCGTAAAATGGGAGTTGTTTGGAAATGTGGATTGTATGTACAGGTTGAAATTCGAAAAATGTGAATATCGTGCAAAAGTTCTTTTATTTCAGTAATTCAGCTTAAAATGTGAAACTAATATATTATATAGACTCATTACATGCAAAGTGAGATATTTCAAGCCTTTATTTGTTTTAATTTTTTTAATTATGTCTTACAACTTAATACAATAAAAACCCCAAAATCAAAATCTCACAAAATTTTAATAATGTAAAAAGGTTCAATATTGTAGGCTCAAAGTGTCACACTCTAATCAGCAAATTATTCCAAAACACCTGCAAAGGGTTCCTGAGCCTTTAAATGGTCTCTCAGTCTGGATCAGTAGAATTCACAATCATGGGGAAGACTGCTGACCTGACAGTTGTGCAGAAAACCATCATTGACACCCTCCACAAGGAGGGAAAGCCTCAAAAGGAAATTGCAAAAGAAGTTGGATGTTCTCAAAGTGCTGTATCAAAGCACATCAATAGAAAGTTAAGTGGAAGGGCAAAGTGTGGAAGAAAAAGGTGCACAAGCAGCATCAATGACCGCAGCCTAGATTGTCAGGAAAAGGCCATTCAAAAGTTTGGGGGAGCTGCACAAGGAGTGGACTGAAGCTGGAGTTAGTGTATCAAGAGCCACCACACACAGATGGATCCTGGATATGGGTATGGAATGTAATATTCCTCTAGTCAAGCCGCTCCTGAATAACAAACAATGTCAGAAGCGTCTTAACTGGGCTAAATAAAGAAAGAACTGGTCTGTTGCTCAGTGGTCCAAAATCCTCTTTTCTAATGAGAGCAAATTTTGCATCTCATTTGGAAACCAAGGTCCCAGAATTTGGAGGAAGAATGGAAAGGCACACAATCCAAGATGCTTGAAGTCCAGTGTGTTGTTTCCACAGTCTGTGTTGATTTGGGAGCCATATCATCTGCTGGTGTTGGTCCACTGTGCTTTATTAAGTCCAGAGTCAATGTAGCCATCTACCAGGACATTTTAGAGCACTTCATGCTTCCTTCAGCTTTATGGAGATGGTGACTTCATTTTCCAGCAGGACTTGCACCTGCACACACTGCCAAAGGAACCAAAACCTGGTTCAATGACAGTGGGATTACTGTGCTGGATTGGCCAGTAAACTCGCCGGACCTGAACCCCATAGAGAAACTATGGGGCATTGCCAAGAGAAAGATGAGAGACATGAGACAGAATAATGCAGAAGAGCTGAAGGCCGCTATTGAAGCAACCTGGTCTTCAATAACACCTCAGCAGTGCCACAGGCTGATAGCATCCATGCCACGCCGCATTGAGGAAGTAATTTGTGCAAAAAGGGCCCAAACCAAGTACTGAGTGCATATGCATGATTTTTCTTTTCAGAGGGCTGACATTTCTGTATTTAAAAACATTTTTTTTTTTTATTTTATTTCATGTAATATTCTAATTTTGTGAGATTTTGATTTTCTGGCTTTCATAAGCTGTAAGCCATAATCAACAAAATTAAAACAAATAAAGGCTTGAAATATCTCACTTTGCATGTAATGAGTCTATATAATATATTAGTTTCACCTTTTAAGCTGCATTAATAAAATTAATTAACTTTTTCACGATATTCTAATTTTTCGAGTTTCACTTGTAAGGGCTGAAGCCATCGCTTACTGTACAATTTACATCATTCCCCTCTCACAAAGCAGTTTTAACTACAGATTAAAAACATAATACAAAAATAACACAAAAATACAAATCATGTCACCTTTAGATTAAAGACTACTGAAATAGCAGAAGCTTTTACTTTTGAAAACTATGTTTACCTTATGGCTTTATAAACTATAAAACATGAATGACCTTTATTTAATTAATCCTGCATTCTCTAGATGGCAGAACCCCTAATTACATAGAAACATGGAAAGTGACGGCAGATAAGAGCCACATGGCCCATCCAGTCTGCCAAGTTGTTTATTTAAAACTATACTGACCCTAGACTCAATTTAGTTTGAGATTTAGAATATATTATATTTATCCCAAGCATGTATAAACTGTTCTACTGTGTTAGCCTCAACCACCTCAGATGGGAGACTATTCCACTTATCTATCACCCTTTCAGTGAAGTAATTAATCTGAATCTACCATCTTCCAGTTTATATTCATGCCCTCGTGTTCTATTACACCTCCTTCTTCTAAAAATGTCACCCTCCTCTAGCCAGTCACAACCCTTGATATATTTGAAAGCTGCTATCATGTCCCCCCTCTCCCTTCTCTGCTCCAAACAATACATGTTTAGTTTCTCTAGCCTTTCTTGGTATGATTTGTTACACAGGCCATTGACCATTTTAGTTGCTCTTATTTGCACAGTTTGTAATGTATTTATGTCTTTCTAGAGATATGGCCTTGAAAACCAAACACAGTATTCTAGGTGAGGTCGTACCAAGGATTTATAAAGGGGCATCACTACTTCTCTCTTTCTGCTACTAATTCCTCTCCCTTTGCAACCAAGCATCTGACTTGCCTTTCTCATTGCTTTGTTACATTGCTTGGCTACCTTTAAATCACTTGAAATAATGACTCCTAGATCCCTTTCCTCCTCAGTAGTTTCTATTGTAGTGCCATTAATGATATATTGGGTTTTTGTGCCCCAAGTGCATGATTTTGCACTTTCATCTAGGTTATTAATAATAAATATAAATTTACATTAAATCTAATAATTTATATTTGTTTTGCAACCTATAGGAACATCATATAGTTCATCCTTACCAATGGGTTAATTAACTGGGTTACTAATGTAGCAAGACTATAAAAATACCAGTCGTTTTCCTAAGCACACAATCAGCCAACAAACTGGTCAGTTATATATGATATTAATATTTTTAGAGAGGACACATTACAATAATTAGAGTTTGTCTTACTCCTGTATATACAAACCACTATTTGTTTTTTCATTGAAAAACCGCCACTAGCCTCAGCGCCAGTGGCAATTTTTTTTACATATGGTAACTTGGCTGACCACGGTTTGCGGCTTTGGCACCTTTTTACTCTTCTTCTCACTGAC
The DNA here is from genome assembly GCA_011038615.1 of Limnodynastes dumerilii. Lineage (NCBI taxonomy): Eukaryota > Metazoa > Chordata > Amphibia > Anura > Limnodynastidae > Limnodynastes > Limnodynastes dumerilii. Next base: position 143,912 of record WWET01000024.1, read on the forward strand.
GTCTGTGCAGAGAATGATAGAGAAGCTGGCGCCACTGTATGCTAAGCACCGCTTTGGAATCTCTCACCAGCGGTGCTTTAGAGGGTCATGATGGATGTACAGATAGACTTCACATTACTGCTTAGCAAACAGCTGGCACCAGCTCCAGGTCTAGATGAGTACAGTAAAGTTATGGTGCAGTGCGTTGGTTTCTGTGTTGTCCCCTAGCCACTGGGCCCCCAATCGCACCCTTTGTACCCTCTATAGTTACACCCTTAGCTTCAGGGTCTCCATCTGAATCTTTTAGACTTGATGTGGAATGTTGATTTGGACTGAATCTACCAGGGGTTGACTCAAGAAACCCCTTGTTCCCAATTAAAATAAAACTACGCAAATACAGGTCACACACAGTATTGGTATAAATAAGAATAGATTTATTATAAGGGCAGAACACTAAAGAAACAAGATTTGATTTACTGATTGAAAAGGGCAGATAATATAAGGACAGGGCATAAATCTCAGTCAATATAACAGTAAAATGGTGTTTCCAAATGGTTATACAAAATGGCTGCCACACATCCAATCACTGCAGCTGCAATCTCACTTTCACACTGTAATCACTCATGCACAATACAGCATCTAAGCAATGAATAAACTATTTAAGTAGCAAATAGCAATGAACTCATATGATTAATGTTGATGCGCATGCATTGATGGTAGCCTGGGTTATATATGATGTATATTCTCTCTTCCCAGTATGCACAGTGTATGAAAGTCCCAAAATGTCTGCTTCTCTGAATTACTTTGGAGGGTGAAGTAACAATGAAGTGCAATTAGGTATCTGTGTGACAGGTGTTGATTTGAAACTGGTGTAACTAATTAGCTCTCCTGGTGGAAAGTAATCTTATCAGCAGCTTGTCAGTGGATGACCCACAGCCTGAATTTGTTAGCAGTCTACTATACTCACTTGTAATTTACCACAGACTTTGCGTGATTCTCTTTCAGGCGGATGGGTCACTGTGAATTGTCTCAGTCTCTGAGAGATGGCACCGCTTGGGCAAGTTTCTCTCCTCTCAGTCAGCTTGGCAAATCAGAACACCCCTGTCACTGTGTCTCTCCTTTCTCTACTGTCTCTCTCCCACTTTTTCACACTTTTCTGCAGGCGGTAACCATCTTGTCCTAATCCCTCCTCCTTCTCTAGTTTCTCAGTCAGGGCTGACCTCAGCTGTACCCCTACAGATTGTGATATGTCACAGGTAATGCGTGCAAGGAACAAGTGAAAAAGTGTTTGGATTTAGCTGAGCATAAAATAGGTTGGAGGAAAAGATTTTGTTTGTCATGCAAGTGGTAAGAGGAAAATCTGGAAACTCATTGACAAAGGAAGGACATGAGCCAGGAAGCAAACCAGGAGATATTTTAGAGATTGAGATAGTTGGGCTGCTCCACAATGATGTGTGCTGTGTGGGCACAGGATGTACAAGCTGCTGGAGGTCAACAGATTATCCATGTTGTTTTCTACAGCCCGGGGAGGTAAAGGAACTCGGCCATTTGACCTTAGTGGTATTCTAGATTGACTATTATTATAAAAACAATGTTTATTCCTGTGCTTTTGTTTTCTAATACTGTCCTATTAATAAAATAATCATATCCACAAGAAAGTATTAACCCATAACAAGTGCATACAATCAAGCAGAAAAATGGGTTCATACCAATTTGTCACACTTCTGCACTGTTAGGGCCTCCCAAGTCAACTGTAAGGGCCTGACTTAATTTGCCTAGCGCCCGCATATTTTGTGGTTCAAAGAAATTGTGCGAATTTTTGGAGGGGATTTTTATTTGAATCTTATAGAGACGCACATAAAAATCTGCTACCGTAATAGACGGGAAAAGGCGCACCGCAAACTTTTTCCCGTCTATTGTGGTGCGAATTTGTAATTGAATCGGGCCCTAAGTGTTCTAATTGTGTAACATTTAGGATCTGTAACAGTTTAGATATAATTCTATAATGGTTGCTATATTTTTATAAATTAATGAGTAACTTCCAGCTAGATCCATTTCTGTACGTCATGTCCAAATATTGCCTGAAATGATGTACTGCGCAATCATAGAAATGCCACACGGAACACAGACTCCCGAAGCACCATTAGGCACAGAGTTCTTTTTCTGCATGGGGCACTGACTCATTTACCGTGTGAACGAGATAGTGGGTGGGCATTAGCATATAAAGTGTACAGAAAGGTCTTGGCAAAGCACTTATGTAGAATTCAGTATTCTGTATGGACAGGTCTCTATGCGGAATACCTAACGTAGGGTCCTGGGTACGGATCCACCAACCACCATCATGTAGGAGAACAAAATCTAAATCAAAATCTATCTTTACGTATTTAACCCTTACTCTAAACAAGGCTTTCATTTCTAAGACAACATTAAAAGTCTGGGTCTACTTTATCAGTAAAGTCCTAAGCACCAGTAAATGTACAGTGTTTCTATCCCTTGCATCTCATACCTCTATATTTTGTTTGATTATTCTATTTGATTGGCACTTAATGATAGCAAATTGAAGTAAAACTCAGCCAACTCTTTTTATATGTTAAGTGTTTTCTCTCAGGTGCAGTTTACATAAAGACAGTAGTGAGCCATATCACCATGTCTATTTTAATATCCTATAGAACAAAATTAGAAAATGTTTTCATTAATCTACCAAAGTGTACACTACATGCTGAATTTTAGCTTCCCATTTGTCTCAGGACAAGCATTATTTGAAGTGAGTGTATAGATGCCCCCAGTCACCAAGCCAATTCAATTTATTCCCGGTAAATTTTAATTCACTCATTTGATAGTGATTCGCCACTGGAAACTTTTTAGGAGTAAAGATATCTATCAAGAAATATGACTACAATGGTTAAAACAACAGTTGATGTCTGGAATGTAGATTATTAATTTTAGGTGGCAGTTATTGACCCAAATACTTCTATAAGGAAAATCTTAACATTAAAATGATCTGCGAAATTGACAACTGATTTTGATCTTCCGAATACAGTCCTTATGATATTGCCGGTTGTGCCATGAAAAACGATTGCTCTATAATGTTGTACTTATTATTATTTCCAACATTTTATCATATAAAACCATCTCGCTTCTGTATACTCATAAAATGTCTTATACCGCGTATGCTAATTCTACTCAGATGTAAATGTGATGATGATCTTGGTCAGACAACATCTGACGCATATGCTTAAAAGAGAGATTTTGGCAAATTCATCTATAGCTGAACCACAGAGTATATACTAAGCCCATTAGAAAAAGAAGAAATTCTCAAAATGAAGGGATTAATATGACACCATTCAGCAATGTCATTAAAATCTTGCTAAGGTTTTTGAATTCTAGATACTATGATTGTGGTATATCCAGAACTATGTGTGCAATATGTTTCCACGCGTAACGTATTTTTGCACGCCTATGTTCTATACACTCCCCTAGGCACACCCCTTAAATGTACATATTTCACCGAGTTCCGCTTCCCAAACCCTACCTTAACTTTTTTTTGCGTAACAGCGTACGTCCGCTAACGGACGTATAGACTCTGTGAACATACGCCGCTTAGCACGCCCATACTGTACACTTTAAATAGAAACCTCCGCCTACTTCATGTAAATCGAAAGTAGTGTTGACTCACGTAAAATTGGTAAGTAAAAATCGTAAGTATTTACGTGACAAATACGTGAATGGCCCATACGTTCACAATTACGCTACGCTAATGAGCGTATTTTCTATGGTGCGCATGCGCAGTACTTAGAAATAGGCGATTTTATGTCTCCGCCACGCGGAAATTCGCTTCGATGCGTTGTTCTGGATCAGGCCCATTATTCTTATGAGCATAGAATAGGCTAGTTCTGTCTACTGTTGTATTGTTCATCAGCAGAGGTTAATATTAGTGATTAAATAGACAGGACTATGTGAATGGAAAACCTAAAACCTTAAAGTATATAGTCCATTTAACATGTCCCTACAAATCAGTTTCACTATTCCCCAAGCTGCTGAAGGTTATGGGAATCAGGCAATGAAAAAATATATATACTGTACCATCGGTGCTTATAAATCAGTGCAAAATTTACATCCAAGTCCTAAATCATTGTTTAGACAATCAGTTTTTTTTCCCTATGACATGTATTTACTTAAACCACTTGGTGAATAAAGTGCCGTGAGAGTTTGACCTAGTTCTTACATTGTGTTTTTTGAGGGGATCTCTACTGCCCCAGTTGTAGATAGAAAAGTTTTTAAGATTTATCTACTAATCCTAACTTAAAGACAAATAATTATTTTTCTCATTGCAAATAAGTTTAATTTTATTTGATCTTAAAATAGATCTTTTGTTATTGGCAAGGAGAGATGAAAGGATCTAGCTATAAATTTAACTCTTATGTTCTAATAGGGAAAGCTGTATCTGTATATTGTGTAGTGCATGTAATAGGCATTCTTTACAATTATACAGTACATATATATGCACTATACAATATAATTGGCTGTTTTTAAAGTAAAGCTGGGTACACACAATTATTGTCCAATCTGACCTCTGACATACTAGTTGTTCTGACATTGTATATGATCACATGATCTCCTGTTACATCCAATCCTGATCTCCTAGTTGGATCTAAAAAAGGTTTTAAACCTGATTGACTCAATCTCCAATTACCTGACCAATTTACAAATATGGAGGTTCCTACAACTGGTTTGTCAAATTCTTCTGCTGATGCTTATGTAAACATGTCTGTGAATAGCAGCCGGTCTTCCAAATATTTAAAGAGTGTGTGCGATGACACGGGATCTGATTCACTATTAAGAATCAGCCGGCTCTGAATCACCATTACCAATCTAGTTCATCTAGGTTTGTAGAGACTTAAGAATGAAGGGGCTTGCCAGGCCAAGTTAAGAAAGAAGATAAGAAGAGTGGATGGAGGGAGGCTTTAAATGGGGAATTCTGGGCGCTGGTAGCCCACTAGATTCCTAATTGTGTCACTTACGTACACAACTACGAACCTTAAGTTAAGGTAGCCCTATGGCAATCGTAAGTCGCCCGAGAGGCTGAAAACTGAGGGCGTCTCAGGGAAATAGGCATGCTACTTGGGTGTGTAAAATTAGGACCCTAAAGCCTTCTTAAGTCTGAATCAGGCCCACGGTCCTTTCAGCACATAGTTTAAGCAGATGAACAGTAAATTGCGAACTTACCTAAATACACGAAAAATCTGCAATACTGATTCTGAGAAAAGAAAGAAACCGATTAACCACTACCCGTGTCGGAAGTGCAACATAAGGACGTAAGTCTTTCCTGCGTATAATTAGTACGTGCGGACTTCATTAGCTGTAAATTGGTCGTGCGTAATGGTGCCTAAATTTGTTTATGATTCATAGATACATAACTAAACGCATTGATTAGGTTTAGGAAAAGTAAAGTTTTGGGTTTTTTTTTAAATAAAAACTGCTTGTACTCTCATTAACATATGTAATAGTTACAATAGTAACCATTAAAATACAACTTTAAATAAGATTAATAATGACATACTTTACAATAGACATTAATGCATACTGCATTAAGTAAGAAATAAAATGAACCACTACATATAGAGACTTTCATATAACTTTTTAAAATGAAGCATTTAAAAAATAAAAACAACACAAACAACCAATACAGTTAAATATAAGTAAATGTAATGGTGTTTGTTCACAAAATTAAAAGTAAAGAAAAAAAAATCTTTGCAAACTCTAACCAAAATATGGCCCCTTTAATATGTTAAAGTTTTGCACAAAATGTTAAATCAACATTGGATTAAATAAATGTACCTTTGTTTAATTTAAAAACACACATTCATTGATTATAAACATGCAGCAGGTGTGGCCTGAACTAAGTAAGAGAAGATACATGACCTCACAGCAAACAACACAGTTCTTTAACTTACAAGTGGTCGAGGGCTACCTTAAATTTTCCCATGCGTATGTTAGTTTACGCAAGACACTCCTACCTGTGAATCACTCCTAACTCTGTTGGAACGCCCATACTGTACATTAATACATTGTGCTGCTCATTACCACCTCTAGCCACACACGCGGGGCTCCTTACGTGACGATGCGAGCATCAGTCCTAAGTCTGACATTTGTATATGTGAATAAGTTGCCTATGGTTTATGTGTGTATATTTGGGTTCTGGATATGCCCAGTTTATCTGATTGCAAAAATACGCACATAGGGGCCTATCCAGACCTACGGCCGCCGCACTAGTTACGGCGGCCATATACGTAAGAACGGCATTTCTGCCGTTCTGCGCATGCGCCGGGCAGATGTTGCCCGGCGTAGTTAGGGAAACCCGATCCTTAGGATCGGGCGTCCCTAAATGTTGCGTAGCTACGGTGAGGGGGGCGTTCCTAGCCGTAACTAGACTATCGTTACGGAAGGAAGGTGGGGGAAGGTAAGTAAATGAGGGAGAGAGGGGGCGGGCTGAAGTTAAGGTAGCCTTCAGTCGGCATAACAGTGGATAATTACGTCGGCCACAGGGGGAGTGTCGGGGGAGTGCTCCAGAGCTACGCTGGCCGTACTTACGGCCAGTGGGCCAGCGTAGCTCTGGATCAGGCCCATAGATTCTACACTTACTTAAGTGTGAATACGGTCCTGGATGTCTGAAATAGGACAGGTGTGTATGCATAGATTGGGTGTTGTAAGTCTTGAGGATTGTGTAAATAATCTAGTTATGGAATGGATCTCAGGAGGATCTCATGATAGATGGAGACTGGCAAATGTTTTATGTATAGTTTCATTTATACACCATTAATGATCATATATAACCCCCCGTTTGTATAAGGACATTTTTCAATACTCATGGCTTGTTTGGTTTATACACTCATTTTAGCCACAAGTACTTTTCAGGTGCACTGAAACGTCCTAAAGGATTTCTGCCTTTCATATTATAAATTATATAATCATGCTGTATTTTTACACTAACAAGAAATGTCTTTACTGCGTAGTTCTCTATTTTTGGTCAAAATGAAAAAAGATAAAGGAAAGCGCTCCATGATGCAATATCGCTTATTAAAACAATAAAAATATATAAAACAAGGCAAATTGAATCTGCGTACCAAATGCAAAGAACCACAGATAAGGGTTCTAGTAAAGCAATAGAATGTTTACCGCTCCAGGGGGTATCCCGGCAAGCTGCGTTCCCAGCATTCTGGAAAGGAGATCGGCCCGGGGTCCGTTGGTAGACAGGTGGTTGAAGCAAGTATAATTTTGGAGGTACAGTGTACTTGCCCCGCTCCTACGTGTTTTGTCAAGCAGACTTCGTCAGGGGGTGTGTCAGTACAATGCATAGTCTGCTTAAATACCCTTGTCTCATCTGAATATAAATAAGTTTAAAGGAGCAGATACAGCATTAAAGTTTACAATAAAGAAAGAACCTTTTAACAGATTTTTAAGCAAGCGTAACAGCAGCATACTAAGTAATCATTTGACCTAATAGGACGATAACGCTTAAAAATGTGTTAATGGGTTATTTCTTTATTGTAAACTTTAATGCTGTATCTGCTCCTTTAATCTGATTTATATGCAGCTGAGACAAGGGTAGATAAGCAGACTATGCATTGTACTGACACCCCCATGACGAAGTCTGCTCGACGAAACGCATAGGGGCTAAGTAACCCACTCAAACTGGACTAAGGACCGGTTTAATGCGGATGAGAGCAGCGGTCCTTTTTAATTAACTGGATCTGGTGCCAACACTGATATATTCTCTGGAGACTTGAAACTTGAATTGGATTTTCCTAAGAACTCCCACTTCCAATATAATCGAGCAAGTGCGTGTGTGTGTGTGTGTGTGTGTGTGTGTGTGTGTGTGTGTGTGTGTGTGTGTGGG
>WWET01000024.1:151964-164092 GCA_011038615.1 Limnodynastes dumerilii
ATATATATATATATATATACATACACACACACATACAATATAGGCAAACATTGTTAAATTATAAATGATGTTCCTGATTATTCTTCAATGAGATTAATGACAGGAAGACTGTTGTCTGTAGGAAAAAATATTTCTTCATGACCACAAATTTATTTCAGTATCAGAACTGCTGATACTTCTACATATATATTTGGTTTCTTGATGCTCTGTTATCTAAACCAGTTTGTATTTTAGATTTAGTGGCTATCTGACATTCATTTTGTTACAAGTAGAAAACATAAACTTTATTTTATCCACATCAGTAAATATGGCTTCCAAATTCTGGGCACAGCAGTCATTTTGTAAATGCATTTTTTCCCTGGCTTCTGGGAATTTTGCAACCATGGAGTACTGGCACCTGTCTGTAGAAAGACATAAGTATAGTTAGAAAAGTGCAGTATGTCTAGTGTGTAGTCAAACACTAATGTACCTGTTCTATCACCACAAGTTAATCTGAATATGTACAATAAAGAAAAGGAAGGATTTGGGAAGGGGGAATGCTAGGGGTGCTGTTAAGACCCTGGAAAGCATGAGCTTTCGATAAAACTCTGTCAAACAAGAGGCTGAATAAATCACGATCTGTTACTGAGAAGCATTACACTTTTTTAAACAAGCACCATGCCATTTTACCCCACGGATTGATGTTCTATGAGATGCCAGTTCATGGAGTCTCGGCAGCCACTCTGGAGCCGGAGCACATCTGGATTGCAGTAAAATTACCCAGAAGCAAGAAAGCAGTTCTATGAGGGGTCAGGAGTACAGAGAAGGGCTGCTGACAAGAGGCGCCACCCTCAGCCCACATGCATTTCCTTGTGTAAACACATGTGGTCAAAAGGCATCCGTGGTCACCTCTCTCTCCAGAGCAGACTTCCATAAAACAGCCAGCAGAGGCTACAAACAATCTCACTATTATTCTTCTGAGCATAGAATGGGCTTTTCACAGACTGACAGTCCGAGCCATGCTGTGGGAATTGTGCTGGCCCATTAAACCAGATGCAGTTGTATTGCACCACATTAACACTTAACATTACTCTGGTCTTTTCTTTGTGCCTTTCAAGAACTATATGGTTTCAGAGGCAAAGGGCTTCCAGGCTGTGCCTGCATTTATTGTTAATTGATTGCACCACTTTGCTTGCCATTAATTGGCAGGTCCCAGCCAGCAATAAGAATCAGCTTGTCTTGTGTTTATTTTTATGTGACAGGTAACCCTTTGAACAACTGAGTTTTTTTTATTGCATTGAATTATACCTCTACTGCTAGTTTCTGCTTATTTTAGTGCAGTACAGCTTTCTTTTTGCAAGCTACAAGCAATCATTCTTCCTACAAAGACTATAAGGTTGCTTGGTCAACATCATATTTACGTGTGTGGTATGTTTGTGTTATGTCATTTTTTTAACCCCTTAGTGTTAAATTGCAGTAAAATGCCACAATCCTGGACATCTGAAAGCCTTATAAAATTTGGAAACACTACAGAGAAAGTGAGAAAGTCTCTCACATGAGGCCTGTAGAAAGAGCCTTGATGATACAAATGCGTCATCAAACCCCAACATTGTTCAAAGCTGTTATTTTGAAGCAAGGGGTGGGGCTTGCAATTCAATGCAAGTTGCTGCATCATGGATCCACACCCTGCTTCACACTACTGTGAGCTATAGCATTGCAAGCCACTGCAACATGGCACCACACCCTGCTTCACATTACTGTGAGCTTTAGCATTGTAGGGGAGATTGGATGACATAATTTACATCATCAAGCTTCTTGGCACCTTTTAAGGGCAACTGTAAATGTTAGTCAAACCCTGCTTAATGTAAAATGTTATATGTTGTAATTAGATTTCTTAAAGTAAAACACCTGCAGATCCAGACACAGGTGTGACTGCATCCCCGAATACATAGTGCCTGATCTGGAGTTAAGAACCAACTGACTTACATACGGAATGTACATAAGTCAGCAGGGCTTTGATTCTGTGCATGTAAAGTACCAATATTACCGCAACAGAACCCAGGTGCTGATGCTGTGTTCCATGTGTAATTCAGTCTCTGCACAGGGGGATGGCCCACTCACCATGCGTGGATACACATGGTGGGAGTACATTGGCATTTAGGTTGTACAGTAAAGACTCTTATGTACAATTTAGTATTCCACACACACAGAGATGCGTGCGCAATACTTAAGGTGGGGTTCTGGCCACAAATCCACAATCCACATGTTGGAAAGCAGGGGGAATACCCTGTTCTTCTGGGTGCAGTATGTTGGATACACATTTAACCCTCAACTCTGGTTCAGGTTCATATTGCTCAAAAGTAGTATATAATTTACCATTTTATTTTTAAATCCACTTTCTTGAAGTTTTGTGTGTATTTTTATTTTGTACAAAATTATAATGATAATTATTCATATTATGGTGCTTGGTATCTATGACAAGTAGTACGTCATGCTAAAATTTTACAATATCTGCCTGTTTCTGAGAAGTTCATCCCAAGAAAAGGACTCTGGGATGTACAGGGTTACTCTATTGCTGAAGAAAAAAAGGGGGGAAGGGGGATATAAAACTTATGATGGAATTTCCTGTTCAAGGACCCACTGAGTTATTGGGTGGGATGACTCAACTCCTACAAAGTCCAGGAAATGCCCTTCACTGGCGTAATTCTGACATGTGGGAAAATATTCTGTGGTCAGTATTGCTGCCTCTAATGTAGGCCTAGGCTAAACAGTTGTTTGATTACCACACACAAATATGACATCAGATCTCTCTGGTGATATGTAACACACTCTTGCAGTCCACCCCACATAATCACATGACAACATAAAAATGATAGCACAATACTTATTTTAATTAAGCAGTTCTGCTTTTTTTAATTAGTGACATCAATGCTAAAGCATGGTAGTGGTATTCCGCTGCTTTGCCACCATCAAAAAAAGGGTTATCCCAGCACTCTTGCAATTAACTTAATTAAATTGTAATGATATATATTGATCGTGAGACTTGTAAATTTATGAACATATTTTTATTATATATTGATCTAATATTATCTGTAGTTTGTTAAAGATTTTCACCTGATATAAGCAATAACCTTTGTAGCAAATGGGATGTGTTAAGTGACTTTTTTGCTACCATTGTCAACTAGCAGAATAACAGGGGTTTCATTTCCAAGATGCAGCATACAATTTTGAAGTGTTGAGGTGTTGTCCATACATTTTCATTTATCTGACTCCAGGGTCTGATTCATGCTTTGACAGGTAACTTCATTGGTGCCACTGTATTGGCTATGCAGCTCATGTCACACAGAATTAAGACTTTTTAATTAGCCAGGCTTGTTTGAACTGGCATGTGCTGTTACTTGACAAGGTAGGAATACTGTACATCCTGGTGACTTTCTGTTGTGTTTGAAAAAGTCATCAAATGATTCTATGTCTCTTTGGATTTAAATTGCTAGCTTTAAAAAACAGTCATGTTCTACCATCATTGTTTTGTTTAGGAAATGAAGCTTTCAAACAAAAATATTTTAGTGCTTACATCCAGTTATTATCAAGTCTGGAATAACTGACACTGCAGAGGGTAAGACTATAGTGTCCAGCTGTTTTTGTGTGTGTGTGCGTTTAGACAGGATGTGTGAACTGTAAGGTACTGCAGATTGTCAAATATCATTGTATTTTACATCCAAGGAGATTACCTCTCTGTAATGCTTCCTTACTTTTAATTTTGTTTTATTTTTATATTTTATTTTCCATAAATGTCATTTTACTCTAGTGGGAATTTAGTTTAGTATTTTTCCTTTCATTCGATGAAAGGTTCATGGACACAGGTGTCATGTTCCTAGATGTCTTTATGACAGACTGTTTACAGATGTGGAGAGCAGAGAAATGATATCAAATTTTTGATGTGTTTCTGTTTGTCTGTATATTTTTTGTCATAATTGCATCTGTTATCACTACATCTTTGAGAAAAAAATAAATTGCAGTCTGACCTTAAATTAGTACCTTGTATATACTGACTTTGCAATCATCAATATTCCTCTAGCATACTGCACACAATTCACATGAAATTAATATAGAGATCAGTATCTTTCATCCTTAATCTGTCTGCTTATTGTTTACCATAAATAAAAACATGGGTGGAAGCAGACACAGCTTGACCCCATAACAGGGGTCAAGCTGTTTTGAACGGGCTGGGATTTCGATTGCAAATGCCTCGATGAGGCATAGCAATCGCTTCGAAAGGTAAGGAAAAAAAGTTCCCCAATCCTTCCCCTAATTCTAACCCTCCCCTCTCATTACCCTAAACCTAACCTTCCCTTCCCCGCAGCCGGATCCTAACCCTTCCTGGCAGCCTGACCCTCACCCACCATCTCCTGCAGCTTGATTCTAATTCTCCCTTCCCTGCAGCCTGACCCTAACCCTCCATCTTCCACAGCCTGACCATATCCCTCCCTCCCCTGCAGCCTGACCATAACCCACCCTTCCTCGCACCCTGGAGAGGCTACTCACCTTTCCCTGCGACCCTGCGGCAGCGGCGACAGCGGTGTTTCTGAATCAGAATGGGTGAGTATGCTCACCCGTTCTAAAATAAAATTAGAAACTGGGGAGTATTCGAAATAGGGACTTCTGAACAGGAACTTCCTATTTCGAAAATCAGAATATCTAACCAGGGACTGCAACAAGGAGCTACATTCTAAGGTCCCTAACACATACAAACACACACATACAGTAGGGTTAATTTATTCAGCAGCCATTTAACCTACCAGCATGTTTTTGGAGTGTGGGAGGAAACCCATGCAGACACAAGGAGAACATACAAATTCCACACAGATAAGGCCTAGTCCAGGAATCAAACTAATGAACTCAGCACTGTTAAACACAAGTGCTACTTACTGAGCTACTGTGCTGCTGCATGAGCAGTGTGGTTGCCGGCTATCCGCCACTCAGAGTGATGACTGCCATTCACAGTATGGAAGCATGTGGAAAGGACATGTGGGACCGGACAAGGGGTAAGTTAGGATTTATTCTTTTTAAATTTGTGGTCTGATTTCTTTAATTCTTGTGTGTGGGGATTGTCAGATTTGGTGTCCAACCTTGGATTTGATTTTATTAATTGAGGAGATGGGGCAGTGAGCCACTGCCCTACTATTTATTAACAGGAGGACAGTGGTTGCCCAGTCTGGGGCAACTTGGGGTCTGATTTTATTAGTGGTATAAATTGGGGGAAGGGTATAGAGAGTGTACAATCTAGGGTCTGATTTTATTAATGGTATTTATTTTATTAGAGGAGCAGTAGGTGTTGGCTATGAGCTCTGATTTTAAAATTGGGAGTGAGATAAGATCTGGAGTCAGGTTTTTAACTTGTCAGATCTAAGATCTGATTTATAATATGTTAAACGTGACTCAAATCTAAGATTTGATTAGTGCCCTAATCTAGGTTTCTCGCTCCAAGATAATCTATATTAATTTGATACATAATTTCTTGTGTGCTAAACTATAAATCTGTGTATGCAGACTGAATCAGACTGTTCTATAGTCTGAGAACATCAGTACTGCAATATAATCAGATCTATCTATCTATCTATCTATCTATCTATCTATCTATCTATCTATCTATCTATCTATCCTGACTTGGTGCTTTCCCAGTGTACAAACTGAAATTCCACTCTTGGCATATGTTTTATAGATAGATAGATAGATAGATAGATAGATATGTGTGTGTATTGTTGATTTTAGCAGTAATGCACAGTTATACAAACTTGCTTATATGCAGCTATGAATTAAGTACAGTGCAATGTCCACTATAATATATATTAGTATAGGCCTGGAATCTATACTTGTTATTTTCCTTTATGCTGACATTATCATCGATAGAGCATAGTGCATTTATATGAAACTATTTATTACAATGATGTACGATGGCGTCTGGAGATGTGGGGGGCCCAAGGCTGCCACCAGTATCCCTTATAGTTTTTGCTGCACCCAGAGAAGCCTGCTCTCCAAAAGTGGCAAATAAGACGGTAAGGGCCCCCTTTTAAAGTAGCTAGTTCATCCATTCAGTTGTTTGTGTTATTTTTTTCATCAGCACAATAAAAATGGTCTTATTTGTACGTGATTGACAATACCCCCTCTTCTTTAGTTTTTTTCTTTATTAGTTTTTAGCTTTAATAACTTTATTTTAACTTATGTTTTAATTGACACAGAAGAGAAACTAGATTAGAATTTGCCAAAGCTAAAGCTTTCAACTTGATATATAATCCAGAAGTGAAATATGCGGCCATTAGCAGACGTACACGCTGTAACAGGCTTGTTAGTATTTCCACATATGATACCAGATTCTTTTTTGTCATTATGTCACCCACTGGGGCCTTTCCAACTTAAACAATTCACTTGTAGATCAGCAGTGGAGCTTTGCCAGAAATCAGAGGACGAAACACTAAACAGCAAGATGATTTCTTTTTGTCTTAAATATATAATTAATCTTTCATCACCGGGTTATCCAACCAGGGTCCCTGTGAAATGACAGCATACGTTTCTGATTAAGTTTTCACAGAAAATCAACTCCAGAATTGAAAGCCAAAACTGTACGCTATGTGAAAAAGAAAAGGGTCAATGAAATTAGTTTTAGGTGGCCTCTGATCCCGCTCTTATTGAATGTTTAATTGTGACCAGGTGCAACCTGTTGCTGAGTCCGGACTAGCCGCCCTGGGAGCCTGACTCACTGAGATGTTACAGGAAAGAAACTTCCTGCTTTGTATTATTTCATTTTTCTTTTTTTTTTGCTTCAATGATGAAAAGTAAAATTTGAAAAAAGTTGATCACCTGTCACCCTGTTTACTTTAAAACCACAGGACCATGAATCCATCTTTTATATTTAGACTGACACATGGCAAAACATGACGGGGCATTTATAAGTGAAAGTCAGATACAGATATAGATGGTCCTAACTGATCTTTGTCTAACATTGGGTGTTATTAAAGAAATGCAGTCATGTTATACAATACTTATATGTTCTCTGCTTCAATCCTGTATTGTAATTTCAATGCCAGGTCTTTTCTTTTAATAACAAGTACATCATTAAAGTTTGTTAGATTATCCATACATTAAAACAAAGTTTAAAAGAGAACCATATACCGGTTAGGTATGAGGGATGATAAGCGACATGTTGGACCTTGATCACATCTGAATAAGCGGAACACAGAACTGTCTTTTTTAATGGTGGCACAGGGTGAGGTGGGTTATATTAAATTGAGGTATGGTTATATTATCTATAAAAGGACTACTCACTTGTGGTCCAGCCTCTTTGTTTGTTCTCCCATTGTTTGTTGTTAGTAATGTTGTAAAGGCTGTTTTTAAGCTGTTTTTCAGATGCGGCACTGATTGGCTGTAGCAGTGGGGTGTCAGCATTTAGTTAGGCACTTGGGGAAGGGGTAATATACCAGTAGTTAGTCAGGGCCACTCCCTCCATTATAAGTGAGATTGCTTTTGGTGGGATCCTGATCTTTCTCCTTTCCTTAGCAAGGTGTACAAGATAAGGGAGTTTTGGTAACTATGGTTTATGCAGTTAGTATAGGGAAGTGCCTTTGGACAAAGGCTGTTGTCCTTTTAATTGCTGTGGGGTCTGACCCAACTTTGTATTGCCACCTTGCTTTACCCCAAAATTTATATTCGAATAATTCCATTTCATCAATAAGCTTTACCCTCTTTTTAAAATCCATACGGTGGTCTATGTCTTTATTTATTATGGTGTTTGTGTTTGGAAGAAGTGACTGGGTCATCACATATTGGTTGTTTATATGCAATGTTGGGTTAGGATGACAACAGAGGTGCAGATTTGATACTGGGCAGAGAGTTTCTCATTTGTGCTACTTATATTTTACATAAGGGGGGGGAATTTTCACCCTTCATGTTATAAATGAAGTGAGGTATTTTGGAGAATAAAAGGAAACTAGTTTAATATTTTGGCTTGAACTTCAGTAACACTCTTGTGTTGGGCAAAGAAGAGTGTGTTTTAACAAAAATATATTTATCAGGGGACGACAGCTTACCCAGAACTGATGGGGCCCACCCCAGGTATCCGCAGTATCCTACCGCCGATGCTTGCTGTTCAGAGCTGCACATTAGCAGGCCAATGGCAAGGAAAGATCTTCCCTGTGCATCAGCCCGCTGTTAATGCAGGTCTGCGACGCCCTGTCCCCTATCTGACATCATCTAGGGTGGGCACCGTAGGTGTGTCCTGGGCCTCAAAATTTCTGGTGACGCCCCTGTTTATCATGCAACCACCATTGCTTGCCCAAAAGTGAAATAGTTTTTAGAAAAATGACCTAATTCATGATTATATCTTTACTGTCAAACAACATACCAAATACCTGGAATGTCCCTAAAATAGTTTTTCTTTTTTAATATGTTTTAAATCATTACAATATGAATGTATTGTGTTTGTACTATGTGTTTGGTCATCATATTGTAACTCATCCCATCAACTAGCTGTACTTGGAAATGAATAAGAAGAAACACATGAAATTGTAATTTGTTAAATTCCAGGTGTATTGCTGTCCTCTATTGCTGTATTCTGGACAACATCTTATTAACATGAGTTATTTAGAAGTTAGACACCAATTATTAGTCATAAACTTGCCTTTCAGAAAGTGGCCATCAAGAAATAAGCACAGGTCATTATCCCCTCTTGTTTTTCTAATGAACGGAATTGATGTCATTCCATGGATATTCTTAGTAACTGAGTATTATTCCAGGTCAAGGCAGAAATCCCAGTGATTTCTAATTACAGTGTTTGCAGAGATTGTGCAGACACAGGAGTTTGTGCAATGTCTTCTCCTCCAGGAACTGGCACATTACACTGCTTACAATGCTAAAGTGTATATGTTGCAGACTTTAGTATGATCATGGCTGATCACCGGTCTTTCTTCTGGAAGTTCTTTTCCATGGGACTTTAAGTCACAGTTACTCTGACGACCACACTTTTTTTTTTACCCTCATAGATTCACAAACTTCATAACAGATTATTAATTCATTAATACCATAATGAGAAAAAATAACAATGGCTTATATTGGTATAATGACCATAAAATCAGTAAAGAAAACCCTTTCTATGCCACAAATAGTTGAATCAATTCCCTAGAAGCCTTATCACTAATCAATTCAGAAGTAGAGCTTAAAAAAGTATCATGTCACCACTTCAGTCTATCTATTTAGCACACCCAAAAATACTGTTTGAAGTAGTAGCAGTGCTGTGATTTTATACAGTTGTCTCTGAAGTGCAGTAATACAATGACATAAAACAGTGGGCAGTGTGTTTGTAATGCTCCTGTGTTGCAAGCTCTGCTTATCTGGATATCCTTTATGAAAGATAGAATTCAGCAACGTTTCTGCAAACATTAAAATGGGTTCTAAGGGCAAATTGCTGTTAAATATGAATTAAAAAATGAAACAGAAAAAAACAATCCCAAGTTGTGTATTTTGATGTTCAGACTCTTGGTAAATACGCTCATGCTGGTTATGTCGATAATTCAAAAAACGTAAAAAATTTTTATGACATTACTAATCATCATATACTGTAAAGAAGGTCTTTGCTTTTTGGTAAAAGTAGCAACACCACTGTGTATATAGAACCATCTGAAGTGCACTCAGTTGTAACATGAACATAGGGGTCTACAGATAGCTTTGAAGTTATTTTTAGCACACTGAAGTTTACACTGGTCTGTGACCACACAGACAGCATGCAGCACCAAGCCATCAGTCTCTCAGGAGTTTTGTTACTCCAGCTATGAATAATTACAGCATAGGGTTAACTAGTCCAGGGACTGATAACTAAGGTGTAATATTACTCATATTTTCATCCTGTCAGGGTAAGCACCTGTCTGCATGTGAATGTTCATTTAGTCTTCTGCTCACATATTGGTTTGCATTGAGCGACAAATTTGTATATGATTATTTTCCGTTAATGTTTTCAAACAGAACTGATAATGCTTTGAGAGTCCATGGAGTGTAAAATATAAGACATCTCATTAAGTTTTGCCGTCAAGGGATGTAACATCCGATGTGTATATATATATAGAGGATGTTTAAGACATTATTTCTTCAAAATTCCATTCTCTTCTAAATTCCAAGACAGAAAAGTGACATTTCTTCCCATATAATAGCAAGTATAACATTTTCCAGACGTTAGAAACTCAGTAAGATGTCCACTTTACAGCTATGGAAGTAACAGGAACACTTCCGGGTCTCTTAGAGAATGAAAGTGTTAATAAATATTCTAAACGTGCTAAAAATGTGATATATTTTTCCTTTAACCAGCGCAGAGATCTGTCCATGTGTCCACGCTTGAGGATTATTTGATAAGTCAGGGAAATATTTCTTTCACACAAACCACTGGCTGAATAGGCTGTCTTGTGGGAGCAGCTGGCGTGTTCAGAGGGGAACTGCTTGTGGCATGTGTGTAGTTTGACACAATTTAATACTCCTTATAAGGCTTTTTCTGTGCCTGAAAGTGTGTTTTATTGGCCACAGGAGGAAGCCTTTTTTCCATTAATCAACACTATAAATTAAAATGAAACACTAAATTGCAATGTTATAAGCAGTTTACAGGAATTACATCAGATACAAAGATATATTTTGCCTAAACTTAACAATTAACCATTAGTTATTTCCAGGATGTGCATTTTTCTCTTATCCAGCAAGAGTTGTGGTGGAAGTTGGTTTAAACACAATTTAACTAGTGGTCTGTAATAAAGACAGCAACAGTTTATTGTGCGCAAGACTTTAAGAACAGAACTTTTAAAAGAAATGATTCCAAAAATATTGTGTCATGTGAATGTTTATGTTTTCTAGTTACAATTTTATCTTTACTGTCTTAACACTTATGGTATATTTTCTGCATACTGATGATCTGTCCCCACTATTGTGGTTGTTATTATATGTGCTGGGGTAGATTACTGTGGATTGATAAATAATCTAGTGGTAGAAAGCACGGGTTTAGGTCATCTCTTGGTTTTAACCTTATTGGCACCTGATATACATACAGACTGTGCTTTGTGTAACGCTGTCCAGAACCCTGCTTGCTGTTATAACAAAGTGATTTGTATCACGTTACCTTTGTTACATCAGATTTCTGTTGTGGATGAGTCAAATGAAAATCATAAAAATTAAAACATATATCAAATTGTATGTGGGATCACATAGGATGTACATTGGTGCCACTGACCAATTATTCATATAAAAGTACCCGATGCAATCATCAGGTACAAAAGTTTGACAGTTTGGGCAGTGTATTTGGTATACAATATTGTATCTTACCTGTAAATTGCATGTTACAAATATTGCTACGATTGTGCCATGGCCTTCTCCTGTTTTCTTGTCCAGCAGATGCTCCCAAGATGTCAGCTCATATGTATGGTCTATATGACAAGCTCTCTGTTGTATTTTCTGTCATGAGATGGAGATCTTGTTGCACAATAGAAACAAATGGACTGAATCATAAACTCCAAAGTGGAGGCTAACATATACAGCATTTGCTATCCCAAATTCCCACCTTGAGGAACAGGGTCCTCTTCCTGCACTTTTACATTCCATGGACCCAACCTTATTTCACACGGAACTCAGTCTGTGCAGAATTCTGAATCGTATGTAAGCCCTTACTGTCTTATTAGAATGCTTATACCCACCCACCATGCGTGTCTCATATGCTCTACTAGCAGAGGTTGAATTCCGCACAGGACGCAGCATCGGTCAGTTGCGTTCCAATGCTTAATTGCATGTAATTACATGTTTTAATTTGGAATAAAATGGCTGGCTGAAAAGAATATACCTACCCATTATTTAATAACAGTTTCTAATTAGCGCTATTTTTGAAATAAAGACAGTCCAAAATGAGCTTTTGGGTGTCTCTATTTCAGAAACAGAATTTTTGTGCCAGAGACTGCATCCCCATGTTGCTAAATCATTGATAACGTTTTCTTACTTCTTTCTCTAGATTGATGTCAGGAGATTTCCTTGTTTCAATACATAATTTATTGCTGTGTAATCTCCTCCCAGGCTCTAGTACACTCTGCCAGTTTTACGAAACTTCACTGATAATAGAAATAAGGGGAATCATA
>WWET01000024.1:172103-190637 GCA_011038615.1 Limnodynastes dumerilii
CAGAGGGGGGTGGGCTTAAGCTGTCCATCGCAGGGATCTCCCTGCGAACAGCTACTAACGCCAGCCTGAGCTGGCGTTAGATTTTCATGGTGAGCGGAGTTAGAAACTCCGCTTCACCACCCCTTCACCGCTGTGTAAATATGCGGTACAGGGGGAGCCCGTTCACATGAACGGGCCCGTGATGGCAGGAGAAGGAGTCCTGCATCGTCATGGAAACGATAGTTTCCACTGGCGATGCAGGGTTTTTAAATATGAGAAAGGACATTTTGAAGCGATAAGGGCAGTTTTCTATTGAAAACTGCCCCTATCACTCCAAAATAAACTCTATAAATAGAGCCCTTAGTAACTTAATATATATACACACACAAATATATTAGATTAGACAGACAGATAAAGCTTACCTTCAACAGAAGCTGGTCCAATCCTCCAAAGAGAAGCAGGAACACGCTGGGCAGCCATAAAGTGAAAGTGACTGCTCTCTGATTGGCTGCCTGTGCTGAGCTCTGATTGGCTGTATGTGCTGAGCTCTGATTAGCTGCCTGTCAGGAAACTGTCCCCAGCGTTACTGTAGGACGTCTCCAACTGACATCAATGATGGCTGGGGCTGGGACTCTTGTGTTAGCAAAGGCTGACAATGGACCACCGACCCCCCCACGACCACCACCCCACCCACTCCCCATTCCCCCAAAAGAAAACATTTCCGGACCCTTTAAAAATAAATAAAATAAAAAAACGAAGGAATTTTATTTATTTGTTTATTTTTTTTTTTTATTTAAATGACCACAATCATCTTCCCTCTTTCTGTATCCAACATGAACCATGGGGTAAATAATAATTAAACATAACAAAATAAAACTATTTCAAATCCACTGTATTGTTGCCTAGGAGTACAAAGCTAATCTGTTGTTTTATTAAGCACAGATATTTATGAGTTCAAGGGCTAGATTTACTAAACTGTGGAAAAGGAAAATTTTAAATGTTGCCCATAGAAACCAATGAGATTCTAGCTCTCACTTTGTTATTACATACTTAAGAATGTCAGCTAAAATCTGATTGGTTGCTGTGGGCAACCTCTCATTTTCCTTTTCTGCAGTTTAGTAAATCTAGACCAAGAGCATATAAGCATTCTAATACATATGTTTGGCTTTGTTATATTTCCATGCCTTATCACCCATCAAGTTATACAAATTGTCCTTTCTTCAAGATTAGAAGACAATAATTGCCCATAGTGAAAAAAAATGAGTAAAACTAAAATGAAAAGAAACCCTGCACTAAGGTTATACTGAGAGTATTGCGATATCACAGAAATAAGCAATTGTAAGTTCATATACATATGTGTCTGTGTAAGCAATTATTTGTGTAGACAATAACATGCAAGTGTCCCAGAATGGAAAAGTATACCATTAGATAAGGAGAGGAAAAATGTTCAACATTACAAGTATTTATTGCTGCCTTTTATTGAGAAGCTTTGAATTTTTGTGTGCCATTAAAATATTATAGGTACTGGGTTCTAGAAGAAGCAGCAAGGGCTCCACTTGTAGTCTGCATTAAGATGCTGGGGTCTTACTGTATCAGTGATACAAAATGTTTCCAGGCAAGCTCCAGCAGGCAGAGCTAGTGTTTCAGGCAATTAAATCCAGAACTTCTAGTGTTAAATCTGTCAGTTGAAAAGGTTTTTGGGAGATCTGAGTGTAAAGGCTGTGTTTTCTCTGCTTGATTTATGGATTGCAAGGCTTATGTCCAAGTTGGGACATTCTTCTCCTGCAGCCTGCTGGGTTTTTCAAGAAATGCTCACTTATAAACTCATATAGCCAGCACAGAGAGTTGGATATATGTGCCCACAAAGGAAGTGTCCTCCGTTTGAGTCTCACTCTAATGAGGTTCATGATCTGAACCCTCTATTGGCAGAAGAGGACCATTATTTACCAATGCCCATTGGATATTTTAGGCCTGATTCAGAACTCTGTGCATTTTCTGTACACATGGAGGTCTGACAGTCTGCACGTGAGAGGGAAGTGAACTCCCATGCTACTCCCCTTTCACATACAGAGTTCTACATACCCTACGTGAAGTTCTCCGCACAGATCTGCGTGTGACCAAATGCAGATCATACCACTGCCCGCTCACCATCATCTGCATGCCCATCCCCGCTCCCCTTATGGGGTTTAGGCATGCTGATGTTCAGGAACACCACTTCGGACAGATCTCCTGGCGTATGAAACTGAGTTTCATAAGCTCAGAGATCCATTGCGTAACATCTGCCCAGGGCTGTTGTGTTGTCTATGTAACTACTGCCTTTGTACAGTGCGGTGGATCCCTTGTGGATAATTATTATTATTATCCTCATTAATGACATGACTGTTTCTACGTAATTATTAATATTATTATTATTATTATTATTACCGCTACTTAGTTCATCCTGTTAATCAATTGGCAGCTTCTTTTGACAAATACAAATAGAATTTATATATGTACTAAATCACAAGTATGTAACATTTTAGTATTATCATTTGTATTTTTTGTTGCTTTATTTTTCTTTTTACAAGATCAATTTTCATTCTTGGGGCAAAATTTACTATATTTTTTGGGCGATTTGAATTCGACACAGGTCGTCGTGATTTAGTGGCGATTTTGCATGTAAAAACGCTGTATTTACTACAAGCGATTTTGCATGGAGACTTCAAATCTGCTGTGGTATGCGTAGCCGTGGGCGGAACCTGGGGCTGGTGATGTTGTTCCAACTCCTCCTCATTCTCCTCAGATGTTGGTGCATATCTAAGGCTGACATTCCCTGCAAATGTATTTATTTATTTACAGGTTTTTTTATATAGCGCCCACAATTCTTTTTCTTAGATGCAAGCACTTGTGTGGTCATTTATATAGGCATAGTAATCATGTCATTAGGATTATTTAGCAGAAGGCTGGGATGTAATCCAAATCGCGTTTCAGACCCACCTATTTTGTGTTTTTGTCGATTTTATGGCGATTTTCAGGCAATTTCTAATTTCACCCATTAGAAAATTCAGAGATTTTTATGTGGTTAGCAGTAAAAATCACCATGGCTTTGTACTGAATGGCGATTTTAACTTTTTCCAATATCTAGCAATTTAGGACCAGATTCAGACTCCCGCATGCGTTCCGTGCGTGCGGGGGTCTGTAATAACACGAGACAGAGTGCACACCCCCTGTCACTCCCCTCTGTCATGCGGGCTTTATGGCAGCTTACTCTGCCATAAGCCTGCATTAACTCCATCGTACGGATCAGCGGTCGTACGACCGCTGATCCGCTACAGTTTGTAAGCCCCCTCCCACACTGTACACTTTACATGCTTCCCCCCGCCCGCTTTAGCGGGTGGAAGGGAAGCACAGCCCATTTCCTCGGATTTCCTCCGATTGTTGCCACGCTAGGATTACTATAGTAACCCTAGCGTAACATCATGCGCCCTCCAGTTAAGTCAGGTGACTTACACACCTTGCATGCGTAAGTCACCTGACGTTACTAAATCTGAATCCGGCCCCCAATGAGAATTTCAAAATCGACAAATAAATTGACAAAAATGTAAATCTAGCCCTTAGAATTGTTTTATTTGACAGAAACTTTTCTTGATATAATCACAACACTTTATTAAAAAGAGATGCTATCCTCCCCAAAAAATTACTGTTTAAAAAAAGTATTCTGATATTTGAATGCACGTGATAATTGCATTTAAACAAAAAAAACTTTGAATAAAGCTTGATTTATGAAGAAGCAATCAAGTGAAAGTGCTTGAAATGGGCTAGGATACAATAGTATGTCTAATAAATTTAGCGCATAGTACAATACGCTACAGGAACCTTCACTGAATGCTCTCTTAAATGCCAAGTCTAAGGTTTTATATTGAGCTTTTTTTTACCCATTTATACAGACATAACATTATTATTAGTTATTAATAGTTTACTCTTCACAATAAAGGATTGTGGAATAGCAACATTCTTTGATATGGAGAAATACAGTAGTTGTTGTTAATACATGGAATTTTTTTTACAAACTTGGTCATGTGACATTGTATGTTGCCTTTTCCTGTTGCATCTGAAGCCATATTAAACTTCATGCCCTAATTGAGAAAAGTACCAATCCTTACTAAGGATTGGATCCATAGTTAGGCACAACACCCTACTTATGCACACTAAGGGCTGGATCCAGACTTAAGAAGGAGCTTGTAATTAAGAGAGGAAGGTTACATCTGGGCAAAACCATGTTGATTGCAGGGAGAATTAATTTAATTGTATTCTTTGCATGCAGGGATAGATCTTTGAATTGCTTACTGCACACATATACTGACCAGCTTTACTATTACATTGTTATTTAGACTTGGGCTGGGAAATATCACCTCTCAACACTAGTACTGTTTGCAACAGATGAAATATGACTCCCCTGCAATCAACATGGTTTAGCCCAGGTGTGACTTTAAGTTCTTATTTTAAGAAGATTCTTAAGTGTGAATCAGGTCCTTAATTTCAAGCTCCTTCTTAAGTCTGGATCCAGCCCTAAGTACAAAAGTGGGGTGTCTGGAGAAGAGTACGATAGGTGGGTGGGGGGAAGATGTTAATTATACAGTATGGGCTGGGTTAACTATATATGCACAGATCAGCGGTTGTACAGACCGCTGATCTGCACGTCAGTTTTAAGGCAGCGTGTCTGCCATAAAGTCCATACAACAGAAGGGAGTGACAGGGGAAGTTCGCCCCCCTCTTCCGTACGGACTTTAAGACTCCTGAACGTATGGAAAGTCTGGGTTTGTATCCAGCCCTAATATCTTATCTTACAGTGTACTCTTGATAGTATGGTTTTAAGGGTGACAAAATGATTGATTTGGCTGAAGTCTTTTCTCTGCATCTATCATCATATTACAAACAATACAAAGATTTCATCACTGTTATTACTCTTCACAAAAATGGTCATGCAAGAAAAATAGTTCCAGGAGCAAAACTGTACCTTTAATCTAGGAGATCACAGAAACCTGCATGTCAGTCTTCATGAGTCAACCATAAGGAAACCACTAAATAAGAATGGTGTACATATGAGGAGACATAGAAAGAAACTACTGCTCAATGTCGTTAATCTCTAGTCTAACAAAGACCACGTTTATAATCTAGAAGGTCACTGCAAGCGTGCTCTGTGGTGATGAGATGAAAGTGCAATTTTAGGCATAAGAAGATGTTATATTTTGACGGCATTCCAACAAAGAACTTCATCACAATAATAAAAGTTCATGGCTGGAGTCTTGCATTTTTAGATTAATTCTGTCATAAAGGCCTCATTGAATTTAGATGTGTACTAGAAAATTCACTCGACCTGTGTGAGGACACAATGAAATGGTTCATGCAACACAACAATGATTCTGAATACGCAGGTAATGCACTGTACAGACGTTCACTTCAGATATTCAAATAACTGTTAAAGGCTCATCTCTTTGTGATAAACTCACAGCTACTTATACAGGTACAGCAATAAGTGCAGCACCACTTCTGTAAAGTATAGTATTAGGCATTGTAGTATGGAGATTCATATCATTTTAATCATGGTGCCTTTACCCCAACTGAAATATTGCTGCTTAACAAGAGAAACAGTACATAAATAGAACTCATGTGCACAGAACAAGACAAATAAGGTAATAGCTCATCACACATCAAAAATAGACAGTCTTTTAAAACAGTAATATAAACTGGTACCATTCAATGATAGTGAGCGGATTTGAGCAATCCAAGCGGATAATGTTTAACTGTTCGAAAAAGGTTCCGATGAATATTAGACCTTATGTATAAGTTACCATGATGTTGAGTACAAAATAAATAGGGCTGGATCCAGACTTAAGAATGAGCTTGAAATTAAGAGAGGAAGGTTACACCTGGGCAAAACCATGTTGATTTCAGGGGTAGTCAAGTTAATTGTATTCTTTGCATGCAGGGATATATCTTTGAATTGCTTATTGCACACAGATACTGACCAGCTTTACTATTACACTGTTATTTAGACTTGGAATAGGAAACATATCCTCTCAACTCTTATACTATTTGCAACAGATTAAATATGACTCCCCTGCAATCAACATGGTTAAATCCAGGAGTAACTTTCCTCTCTTAACCTTAAGCTCCTTCTTAAGTCTGGATCCAGCCCATAGTCTATAAAGTTTTTTAACAGGTAAGATAAACAAGAATAGAGTTCTGTTCTTTACTCACTGGTACGTAAGACTCTACAGTTCTTTTCTTTCAACCGACTTTAAACATGCAGGTTCTTTGTTGAAGTTTATTCTGTTGTTATGATAAAAAATGGACTTGTTCTGGGAATCGGTGATTTTCTCATGTCTGTTAGGCGGGATAAGCTTAGAGCCTCTCTTTGGACTTGGTTGGGATGAAAGTTGAAACCTCCGGTCCACATTAAAAGTAAGCAGCGATTCCCCGTACTAATGTATAATGAGAAGAAAGAGAACAAGGACTCCGGTCCCTAGTGTAACACAGTTTACTACACATAAAGAATATTTATTAAGAGTTAAAAAATACTCAAAACAAGCAGAGACAAATATAATAATATCTCAAAAGCACATGTTAAAAAGTGATCTCAGGCAGGCAAAGGCAGAAGTGCAGAATGCCAGGCTTCATATCTTCTTGTATATGGGAACTATGGTGTTCTGCACCTAAACAGATTTTTATATAGTGTAATCATATTATGTACCACTTAACAATTTTTACATTGTCCCATTGGAGTTGACAGTCTAAATCCCCTAAAACACAGACACACACTAGGGTTAACTTTAGCCAGTAGCCAATTAACATATTAGCTTGTTTTAGTTGTGTGGGAGGAAAGCCAGGCAGACGTGGGGAGAACATACAAACTCCACACAGATAAGACCTAGTCCCGGAATCTAGCTCATGATCTCAGTGCTGCCATTAATGTTCTGTAAAAGAAAATTCTATTTTTTTTTTTTACAGTTGAATAAGTTTAATTAACATTTGTGCTCAAATTAAGATATTGATGGTAAATGCTTTAGGGATGGAAATCTATCCCTAAAATAAACTATTATTTTTAAGATAAATGGATTACCCTATGTTCTGTACACTACTGACTAGATATGTACATGTCTTAGTAATAGGTGACAAGGTTCACTGACAGCATTTATCGTACATCAGCAATCACTGCTTAATAGCACTGATGTTTGTATGAGAGGCCAGACAGCGACATGTGAGACTCATCTGTACTCACTGCTTTCCCCAGACAGGTCTGTCTGACCGCTGATACGCTGAGAAACCTCACATTTCCTGTTTATTAAGTAGACTTTTCACCTCATTGGGAGGATGACAACACAGGCTGGACTTCTCAAACTTTGTAACCCACTACAGACATGGGGGCAGATCCTGCTCTACGTTTTTCTGCGAATTTACGTGTGGTATACACGTAAATTCGCAGTTTTGATCGAACTGCGCATACGCACTGCAGAAAATACGCACATTCGCGTAGCGTATTTTCTAACGTAAGGATAATTCACGTATTGCGAACGTAAGTAATTACGTGTGGGCGTGCCAAAATTACGTTAGCGACGAATACGTGCGAATTACGTGAAGTAGGCGGGGGGGTATTTAAAGTGTACAGTATGGGCGTGCTAAGCTGCGTACGTTCGCGTAGTCTGTACGCACGTTAGCGGACGTATGCTGTTACGTTTGGAAAAGTTAAGGTAGGGTTTGGGTAGCGTATCTTCACAAAATACGGCCGTGCAGGGGGTGTGTTAAGGGTAGCGTAGCGAATTTACGTACGCGAAAATTCGCTACGCGAACAAACGTACTGCAAACATTGTTCAGGATCTACCCCATGGTGATTAATATCAGACCTATTAAATGATCTGGCTGGTTATCCTAGTTGCACAGGGGTGTCTCTTTGAGTCGAACCTGGGACAAGAGTGTTCAGTACTATGGGCTGGATTCAGATTTAATGATGACAGCCGACTTAAGCAAGTGGTTTGTGTAAGTCGGGCTGAGTGCGCACTCTGCACATGTGCGGAACTCTGAACATAAGGAATTGGTTTCCATCCATTCACAGTTCCGTACATCAGGATATGACAACACTTCAACAAGGATACTCAATGTGGGTGGGTGAAGGCATTTCCATATGTCAGTGCGTTCTGTCCAGACAGCGATACGCGCATAGAAGTTAAGGCAGGGTTATGGACATGTAAGCCAACTAATATCCGATTGTGAGAGGGCAGTGTCATAGGAGTGCACCAGCCACTTCCAGCAACTCCGTACGGACAGTAAATGCTATTTATTCAAGATTCGGTCCTATGGGCCTGATCCAGACCTACGCCGATGTGCTGTGCTTACTAAAGCACAGCGTATCGGCGTTCACTTTCCCTGACACTCCCTCTGTGCGTATGGCCCCTTCCTTATGCCGGCTAAAGGCTACCCTAACTTTAGCCGGCGTAAGGAAGGGGCCATACGCTCGCACTAGAGCGTATGGCCACCTAGCCCACCTTCCTACCCTCATTTAACTACCTTCCCCCGCCCACCTACACTAACCTGAACGTAGGGACGCTGGGGGACGTCCCCTCCAGCGTCCCTATGGCGCTGCTACGGAGCCGTAGCAACGTTGGGCAACATCTGCCTGATGCATGCGCAGATCTTATGCTTACGCCCGCCGTCCTAGGTCTGGATCAGGCCCTGTGTCTCAACTTTTCAAACCTACACCGCCTGGCAAGACTTTCGTTTCTCAGCCCCTCCGGAGGAAGATATTGTACTGGGCACATGCTTCAAAGTTTTCAGGTCACGCATGTATTAAGAAAACTGTGGCTCTTCTCAGTTGATCTTATTGGTGGCCAACTCTCCATCAAGATGTCACTGAATTCATCACTGCCTGTCCTGTGGCGTAGGTCTGGATCAGGCCCTATGTGTGTAATTATAACATTGTGTAGATTGGATTAGCCCTTCATGACTGGGATAGAGAAATAAAGAAAATCCATCTAATCAACAGTTTTTATTGCACGATTTTACTGACACCTGCAGTTCAAACATTTTTTTTAAATACTAGCAGCTCCACATCTTTCTATTTATATAAGTGCCACCAATTTCTGCAGGGCTGTATAGAGAATATTTGTCATTTACATTACACACACACACACACACACACACACACACTTCTTTTCATAAAGATTACCTGCAAATTCACTCTCTACCTCTCTAGGCAAAATTCAGTTACAGTTAGATGGTTTAGTTGTGTTTTTGTGTGTTGGAATTAATACAAACAAACAAACACAGAAAATTATATACATAAAAACAAGTGAATTACTTTAAAAAAAACTGAAATAACAAGAAGGGGGAGAAGCACTTATTCAGTATTTAGCAGGAACTGCAAGCCGTCTTCAGAGACCTACAGTAGATGTGACCCTTTTAAATTAATCCTTTAAAAAAACAGACCTTGCACTTTGAAAAATTTATTGTAAAATACATTCAATGTTCAGTCCTATAGCAAAACAATATTTACATTTTCTGCAGAAAGTCAGAACAGAAAAATAATACCAAATAATTCCATTATGCCAATGTTGACCACTTAGTTTGTTTTCTGCTGACCAGCCAGCTACATAAAGGCCATAAAAGTCTTCTGTGGTTCTCCAAGGACTACTTTCAGGGTCCTCTTGATTGGTAAGAGACACAGGCTTGCTTCATGCGGAGGATGAAAACATGATAAGATTGCTAATTTATGTAGTGGTGACAGTTTCAATATCTTAAGGATAATTTATTATTTATAGATACCTGGGGTCAGATTTACTAAGCTACAGGAAAGCAAAAGTGAAGATGCTGCCCATTGCAACCAATCAGATTCTAGCTGACATTTTCTAGTATGTAATAGGCAAGTGAGAGCTAGAATCTGATTCAGGGCCATCGCGATGTGGTAAGCGGGGGGATGCGGTGCAGGACGCAGTGCCGGTCTGACCCCTAACTGGATACCATTGTTAAACAATGTTAGGTGCTTTCACCACTCTGGTGAGAGCGCCTTACAACGTTTAACAGCGACGTCCATTCACTTCTGCTGTGCCTGTGTGTCAGGCACAGGCAGAGGGAACCAGCGCCTCCCCCTGCTGTTCAATCTCTGAATGGCACTGGAGTGACCTAAGGTTATACTAGTGTCATTCAAAACAGGGCCCGCCACAGAGGAGAGCAGGAAGGAGGGACTTCAAAGGTAAGTAAATACAGATGTCAAAATGGGAATATTGGAAGCTACAGTGACATGCTTAGGAATACTGGCAGCTGGAGACACATGATGGAGAATACTGGGGGCTGGAGACAAATGATGGGAATACTGGGGGCTGGAGACACATGATGAGAATACTGTGGGCTCGAATTACATGATAGGGGGATACAGGGGGCTGTAGTGAAATTATTGGGTATACTAGGAGGCTGGAGACACATTCTTGGGAATACAGGGGGGCTGGAGTGACATAAGGGGGAATACTGGGAGATGGAGACACATTAGTTATAAGATATATAATCTGTATTGTGTGGCAGTTTTTAGGATGAAGTGGAAATTGTATACTGGAGCCTAGGACACTGTCTGTATTGTATAGTGGTGACTATGATGACTTTAATTGTAATTACAAGATTGTGTTTTATGATGCTTATACATTTACTATAATTTAGGATGGTCACTGGTGTTAAATGTAAAATTGTTAACAATATTGGGTGATTGGGAGGGGGGGAGGCACTGAACACCCTAGCACCTGCCCTGATCTGATTGGTTGCTATGCAATTTTTCCCTCCCGAAGCTTAGTAAGTCAGGCCCCTGGACTTTTTTTTAATGTGTTATTAGTGAGTAAAAATGTACAAATACATTTAGGTTTCATAAATACAAATAGTAAAGATATTGAATATATTTATAATGTGCATAGTCATACAGAAAAGATTTAAGTACAGAAATATTTATTGGTTTAGGATTCCTTGCTTTGAATGTGCCCAGAGATTTAGACACAACAAATATAGTAATAATAAACTTGTAGAACTTAAATTTAAGCTGCAGATATTGCAGGATCTCTTGAGACGAACATGAATGATTGCTTGAACTCCGAAATCTACACGTTACAGCTCACTAAATAGACTGTTCTATTGAAGAGGTTATAATGTAACAGAATCTTCATACTGATTTAGGAGCTCCATTTTTTATGATTACAAAGCTTTGTAAAGGAATTGGTTCTTTAGGAGGGAATTAAGGTTTGCGTTTGTTTGTAAAATAGCTTAAACATGTAGATGTGCAGTTTTCCGGGCCATAGATATTCTTATGCAATTATACTTGCCTTTGAATAGTAAGTCTCCTGTAGATTATACATTTCTTTCTTGGAATTTTCAGCATGCAAACATCTGTTAAACTAAAACACTCTCATTTGGTTTTTGGAATAAACAAACATTCATTAGCTACCATTTTGTTGTTTTATTTTTGTGGGCATATGCAGCAAAGATTCCTGTCACTTAGAAGAACATGCCTCTAATTACCCTTCACGGCCCTATCCCTCCTTAATTGAATATATGTTGATTGTATAATGCCAATAATGTAAAACAAGTTTATTTTTTAACATAAGAGATTGATAGAGTGGTGGTAATATTGGTCACATGGAAACCCCCTTCCACAACTAGGATTACCAATATCCCTTAATGAGAAATCTGTAGACTTTACTAGTAAAAGAAGAGACTTCAATCTCAAAGTAGCGCTATTTTCCCGTTATGTTCTTGACTACGCAATCTACGCAGCCCTTATGCTTGTAGATTAACTACATGTGGTCTTTAAAGATCGCAAGTAGATTTCAGGTAAGAGGAGGCATGCCATGGCAGCCTCTGTGGGAAGTTAAGTAGGTGGGGGCAGGGATAATCATTGTCTGTGTGTATTTTCCCTACTTAGGCTCCTAAAAATGGGTGCAGGCGGGGGAGGGGACTATAGAAGTAGGTGCAGATACATGCTTATCCACACCCACGGATTTCACAGTTAAGTGTGAATTCGGTCCACTGTGGCCAATTAATGCAAACTCAATGACAATAAAACCATGAATTTATTTTAAAAACAAGTATTAATGTCGATTCACAGTATATATAACATACAGTATAAGCAAAATGGATGCTAGAGTATTGACTTAACTTAAAACAGGGTCCTGAATGGTACCAATTACGGTAGCAGAAGGAGAAACAATAAGTCCAACCTCATACAAGATCACTGCGATATATGACAGATGCGGGGATGAGTTTACCCACTCCTGTGGGCTATTGAAGATTGCTCTCCACTACAACCAGACTTTTAAACATGTATTTTAAACTCTGGCCACTAGTGGCCGCCCTACAGCATCCTGCTTTTCAGCCTTCTCTCTCTCCTCTTTCTTTCCTTGATCCCACCCTCAATCACCACATAGGATAGGAACTTATCCCATGCAATGGCAGCCTACTTTGTCACAGTATGTGCTGAGCTCACATTTACCATCTGCCCAAATTTTCAGAGACACTGATAACTGTCTCAGTTGAAATATGTACATCAATGCAACTATATACATCATGGTAAGATTTCCTTCCAGACTGCTGGTATCATTCTCAGCTATGTCACACAGCAGTCTTGCTGCATGTATGATCGGCGCTTTTACTGACCTTTTAATCATTTATAGAGGGGATGCCAGGGAGATCCCAGGGACGCCGACTCTCCCGGAATATCCAGGAGACTCCCGAAATTTGGGCAGGTCTCCCAGGAGAGCCGGCAAAGCTCCCGCAAGCCCCACCAGCCATCAATTATTACTGTAATCCCTAGCATTACTAGGGATGTGCGGGGCTTGATGATGTTATCAAGCCCTGTCCATCCCCTGAAACGGTGGAGATTACAGAAGTGATTGACAGGGGGCCAGGCTTAATGATGTGATTTGCATAAATTGTATAATTAAGCCCCGCCCCCCTACAGAAAACCATGGCTTCCCTCTGGGTTCTCCCGGAGGGAAGCTCTGAAAAGTCGGCAACCCTGTTATATCCTAATGGGGGATTATTACTTTACAGGATCAGAGCTCCTTGGCTTGTACGATGCAGTATTCCGCATGGAAGGGTTTCTGCTGATGGATACACAGTCTGCATATAGAAGAGCTAGAGGAAGTGCTCTGCTCTCCT
This sequence comes from Limnodynastes dumerilii, assembly GCA_011038615.1. Taxonomy (NCBI): domain Eukaryota; kingdom Metazoa; phylum Chordata; class Amphibia; order Anura; family Limnodynastidae; genus Limnodynastes; species Limnodynastes dumerilii. The sequence goes on from WWET01000024.1 coordinate 185,250, forward strand.
ACATGCGGGATTGTGGATCACCGCAGCAGATGCAACTGTATGGAATTTCAGGGTAAGAATGAATTGTATGTATGTCATTTTCATTTACTACAATTAATATTCACAATTGATGTGTGCAGCACCTTGCAGCATGGCACACAGTTTGCAAACAGATTCAATGTCAAGAGAAACATTTTCAATGCTGTAACAAGTTTAATTGCAGGACAGATATAATTTCCTACCAATCCCAAGGGAGTAGCACCTTTTTATCCACTTCACATCAACCACTGAAATATATATGGTTTCAAACATATTTGTCTTACCTTATTGTATGACATAATCACGGATTATAGGGTTAGTTTCATACTTTTAGGGTTGACTTTGAGATGGGGATGAGACCTGTTTTTCAGTTCATAATGATAGTTAGAGCAATAGATTTAGGGCTTTGTCCATTCTGCTCTAAAGTACTTTTTCAGGATTACATTTCTGGGAATAAAAATGTAGATTACAGTGATGTTTAGGTTTGGTCTTGATGTTGGAAAACAGTTCCTTGTGGAGAATTGTTGCTATGTTCTGTAACAGGTTTTTTTTTTTTCCTTTAGGCTTCAGTTTTAATGATTAAACTTAATGAATTCTTCCTGTGTCCTAATGTTTGATCTGAGACGTATACGTTTATTGTGACTATTTATGTCCCCTCTAGCTGTAATCAGAGTGTTTATTATCTATTGACGTGCTCAGCTATTGAGGCAGCTTGATGGTGGAATCCCATGCTCTCATCGCTGAACGAAATAATCATGCTGTTTATAAGATGTGCATCTACCATAGCATAGATTACTTTTTGCATGGACAGCATAACGTTTATGTAGTAAATGAATAGAAATAAAAAACAAGAAAGATTTGAGGGAAATTTTCAATATCTTCATGGAGGACTATCCATGAAAATGTCATTCAATTAATAGGAGTATTTGGAGTATTTTAATGGGTATTAGAAAAAGCAGGACCAATGATATAAGAAGATTTTATAGTGAGGGATAACAAAGGTAAAAATATGCAGCAATCTTGCCCTAAGTACAAATGATTTCACATAGTAGTGTGTTTAGTACATATTATGCCCCATATTATGCCATACACAAATTCCCACAATCTGTTTATGCCACACAGTAATACCCTCAGTACATCTATTTCCCACTAAAGGTCAGTATACACTTACTGTTTGCTGTGTAAATTTCATGATGCTGATTTTGAAGGGCTATAAGCACAAGTTACAGTTAGTGAAGTTGAGCACATGCTTATTCTAATGAAAACTGAAGGCTGTGCAACCCCTAGGCTGGGCAGAGAATTGAAGATAATGACACCTTGAAGAGGAGAGACAGAATGGGAGTAGGGCGGAGTTGGAGCACCAGAGGCTTTAAGAAGGAAGGAGAGCGTGAGGCACTTCCTTTTTATTTCCCCGCCCACCCATCCTTTATTATTTTTGATGGTTTGCATTGGTTGTGCATGGCAGGAAAGCAGGCGCAAGCAAGTTCATGTGAATGGGGAGTGGAGTTTGGTTTGGGGAAAGTTGTTCCTGCATATTTATAGTAGGCAGATGTTCCCTACCAGTGGAAACCCATGAGTCTGGATGCTGATGAAAAGCTTGTATGGCTGTTCTCTTGACTTCTTTTACAGGTGCACAGCCATTCCCAGCTCCTTCCAAAGTTGCAACATCACTTAACTAATGATTTTCTACTCCTCTGCAGAGAGAAAGAGTACGGAATGGGCAATTTTCTATAAGCTGCTAGTCACCAAGGCAAGTTAAGGGTTATGGGTCAGATGCAGACTAAAGGAAGTTACCCCTCTTACGCACGCAATTTGCATAAGGTGGGTGTGTGGAGGAAGTTACGTCAGTTTACAAGGAATTTAAGAGCCGCCCATGAAAGCATGCTGGGGTCTGGATCAGCTTCTAAATTCTTAACCTATCTCAGTTATTGGCCAGTGAGGGAAAACTTCAGGTACTTGTCTTTCTTTTTTGCAGAGGAATAGAGATTTTTTGAGTACTGGTAATGATCCAAGAGTAGATATTCACAGTCATACCGTTACATGTACTGTGTTGTCTACCATTGTTGCTGGCCCTAATTATTCCATCCTGATAAGAGTCGGCATTGCCACACTCCCAGGGCCGGCGCTACCAATAGGCGATCTTAGGCGATCGCCTAGAGAGATGGGCCCAGGGGGCTGGGAAAAGCAGCCCCCCGCCTCCATTTACCTACCATCCGGGTTTAACTTTGCTTTTGCACTGTGGTGAGTAAAGGGGGTGACGGAGAGATGAGGCTCCGTCACCCCCTTTACTCACCTCAGCACTGCAGCAAAGTCCAGGAGCTGCCTCGGTAGCGGCTAAATCCCCTTCAGAAGTACCTTCTGATGTCACCAGGTCATGTGACTGCAGCAGTCACATGGTACAGAGTTCGGACAGGCTGGTGGAAATCTTCCTCTTCTTGTCTGCTGTGTGCTGTGGAGGGAGCTGCTGTCTGCATGTTGGCTGCTGGAAAAGTTGCTGGTGGCCAAAAAAGGTACAAAAATGAGGTGATGGGATGGTGAGGGGGCATTGAGGATGATGCTTGCATATGGGCACAGGTGGCATGTGATTAGTGTATGTGTTCATAAAGCATGTGGGCACAGGGGGTGATGTGTGACAAGCAAGGGGGGTGATGTGTGACAAGCATGTTGGCACAGGGAGGTGATGTGTGACAAGCATGTTGGCACAGGGGGGTGATGTGTGACAAGCATGTTGGCACAGGGGGTGATGTGTGACAAGCAAGGGGGTGATGTGTGACAAGCATGTTGGCACAGGGGGGGGATGTGTGACAAGCATGTGGGCACAGTGGGTGATGTGACAAGCATGTGGGCACAGGGGGTGATGTGTGACAAGCATGTAGGCAAAGGGGGTGATGTGTGACAAGCATGTGGGCACAGGGGGTGATGTGTGACAAGCATGTGGGCACAGTGGGTGATGTGACAAGCATGTGGGCACAGGGGGTGATGTGTGGTGAAGGGGCGCATATAAAGACGGTGTGGTGTGGGGAGAGACTGCCCAAACTTCGCCTAGGGTGCCCAGGGACCTAGCACCGGCCCTGCACACTCCTAATTGTGCATAGCACTCTGATAGCTTCTCAACCAATTACTATATGCTTAAAATGGTTGCATACACTGCTGGTAGGTGTTCACAGCACCTATTCCTTCTTGTGAATGAACAAATGTCCTATCCTCGGCCTCAACTGGGCAAAGCTGTCCTTACTGGGACAGTGAGGTGGGGTCCAAAAGCAGAACTGATAGTGGGATGGTTTGGCAGTACATTAAAAAGTCTTAAGTACATTACAGTGTATTCATTAATTTACTTTTTTTTTTATTGTTCTACAGTGTTGTATTACTCACAAAAGAGTGAAATAAAAGGATGATTCTCTGAATTTGGAATGCATTTTGGGCTCTTTTGGCTTACCGATGGACAACTATAACCTACAGTATGGACTGTAAGGATAACACGATTTTTCTGCTGTCCAGGGCTATGAGAAACTTTTGACCCAAAATAAACTGGTCACTGAATATTTCCAACCACAAAAATTGCATTTAATGGATAAATTATGAGTCAGGCATGAAATGTTTGACAAGGATTAGTGACATAGCGTACCTGAATGGCCGCCAAGTTAAAGTCTGAGAAAGAGCAGATGCCAAAGACACTTTCTAGTTAGTCTCCAGCTAATGAAATCCACCTCCCCAAATTCAGAGAGGCAGTGTGCATCACATGTGTTTACATGTGTAATGTATGGTTGCTACGAAGTCCAACCTTGAAATAAGTCTCTGCGAATGAATATCTATTTGGGAAAGTCTGAATACAGAATCCTTGACATCAACGCAGGATGTACAGCTAATAAGTGAACTTATTTCACCAGCCCCTTTATTGTTCATTCTCTCCATTACTTTCTCATAACCTGTTCTGTATGACATTTCTGTAGACAACATAATAAAAAAAATTATTACATTTCTTATTACTGTTGGAGGTCGCTCCCTTATACAGATAAGAATTTGCACACTTTATTCAGGGACATGTTTAATCTTTATCTACTTAGTAACATTTAATATATTTTTACCTGGTCTCAAAAAATTCACTTAAATAAACTAATTAGCTCTCTTTTAGCATTTTGATAGATGAGTACCTATTTTAAAGGGTTTCTGGATTTGTGTGTGTGTGTATGTATGTGTAAGAGAAAGCAATGTTATTTACAATTTTAAAACATTTTTACTATGGGAAACAATGGATTAGACTTACTTACTACAAAGATGCATTTTTCAATCACTAGGACTGGAAATCGCTCCCTTTTGGTAAGTGGTGCATGCTGAGCACTGCATTACTAGGACAGATCTGGATCCTGAATTCCATCCATTAAAAACACACCCAATCTGGGTATTCCTGTTGTCTCCCTATACATACCCCCTTTCCTCCCCCTAATAACAGCTATTGGGGGGGGTATATGGGGAGACCGCAGGAATACTTACACTAACACCATGTTCAGCTATATAGAGTATCGGCACGGAATGCTAAAATCTTAGTAAATATTGCGATCAGCCAGCCCACATTCATCAGAGCGGGACGGCGATCTGCAGTGCAGAAGCTATTGACCATGGGCCATGTGGCTCTTATCTTCCGTCACTTTCTATGTTTCTATCACAGCTTTGTAGATGGTAAAGCCTTTATTTTAACGACATAAAGACCGTTTTCATGTGAAAACAGTAATTTTCTACTGAAAATGAAGGCTTCACCATTTAATAAATGGAGCCCTAAGATCTTACTATTGGCCCATCTGCATGATAAACTGAGAGAATGATATAAGTCATAGTTAGTGTTTGAGTGAACATCCACTGGCTGAAAAATGTGAAGACTCACCAATGAACTACAGCTCATTAATATGTATTACTGTGTCCTACAGGATATATCCAATTACTAAATGGCGTTGGCTCTTTTCCATGGAGATCCTGGCTCCTCACCTGTTCCACTGTAATGATGGATGAGTGAGAACTGTATTATCTCATACCAGCTTGTGCATAAATCACATCATTAACATCAATGCCGTGCATTATTTTTAAAAGGAAACCACAAAAACCCTGTACATCCTGATCTGAGCCGACTATGCCCCTCTCTCTAAATAGTTACAAATTCTGCTTCCTGTAGCAATTCCTATCTGTGTCCCGCTCTGGGCAGGAATTCCTTCTGATGTGCTGGCTTGTGACAGGATATAAACAGGAAACAGAATCAGCGCTTACACTACAGCTCTTAAAGTTGCACGCAAGCTGCACCCCCACCCTGAAAAAGGCACAACACATCTCTGCCTAAGGACTACTGCTTTTTGTCCATTACAGAACTGCGAAGCTCAGCAG
>WWET01000024.1:190663-205420 GCA_011038615.1 Limnodynastes dumerilii
AAATTCCTTCAGTATTTCAGAAAGTAAATCTATGCATGTTTTTTTTTTTTACCAAACATCTGTTTGTCAACTGTCTTCAGGAGGAAATCTCTGCTTATTGCTCTCCAGTGCAGAGATTGGCTGTAACTACACAAGCTGTTTGTGTTTGATGAGTGGGAAGTAATGTATTAGTAGATGAGTAATCTATAAAAATTCATTTCTGTGCACTTTTACTGAGTGCAAGAGTATAGGAAATCATTTACAGTCACAGTGAAAACAATCTCTGGTCGATATTATATAATACTACACAAGTGCAATACATACACAAATGATTTGCAGAAATATAAATTCCTAACTATTATTTATATCTTGACTTGAGTTTGTGTGCCTTTTCTATGTCTCATGACAATCTACTAATCTTATAATATATGACTGATAGTAATATAATATAAACTCTCATAAATAACAACTGTATAAAAATTGAGGGGGGATTCACCCATCCACATGAAGACAAGGACTCAGCGCATCATTTCCCATCTCCAGTATTATCCAGTTACATGGGTAGCTAGCAGGTATGAAAAACTTAAGCCATTTAGGGCCAAATTTACTAAGCTGTGTGTTTGGAAAAGTGGAGATGTTGCCCATAGCAACCAATCAGATTCTAGTTGACATTCTCTAGAACTGTGATGGCTAACCTTTTGAGCTCAGTGTGTCAAAATTCGGGAAAAAATCTAGCTTACCTCGGGTGGCGTGTCACTTCTAGAAATATCCATAATTTTGTGATATTTGCAGCCCTAGTAAAGAGAGTTACATTTTTAAGTGCCTTTGGCACTTTTTGCTGCCTTTATTAGTTCCCAGCCTTTTTGTGCCCAGCCTTTTTCCCCCTTTATTAGTGCCCAGCCTTTTTGCCCCTTTATTAGTGCCCAGGATTTTTGTGCCCAGCCTTTTTGCCCTTTTGTGCCCAGTCTTATTGTCCCTTTTTGTGCCCAGCCTTTTTGCCCTTTTGTGCCCAGTCTTATTGTCCCCTTATTGTGCCCAGCCTTTTTGCCCCCTTTATTAATGCCCAGTCTTTTTGCCCTTTTGTGCCCAGTCTTATTGTCCCCTTATTGTGCCCAGCCTTTTTGGCACTTTTTGCCCCCTTAATTAGTTCCCAGCCTATTTGCCCCCTTTATTAGTGCCCAGCCTTTTTTTAAAATAATTTAAACTTACCTCTGCTTTCTGATCTCCCCTGCGGCGCCTCTCTATTCCTCCCGCTCTGACGCTGCGTGACCTAGGTTACGCAACGTCACTCACTGTGTCCTAGGCTGCAGCTTCTGATTGGTTCATTTTGATCCAATCAGGTGCTGCAGGGAGGAGAGGCGGTATCAGCCATATCCCCTGCAGCTGATACCGCCTCTCCCCATCCCTCACCCCGCTGAGCGCCGCCACCGACATCCGCCGCCGCGTTCAGTAAAACCTATGACACATGTCAGTCTGTGTATCAGTCAAAATGTCTTGGCGCGTCACCTCTGACACGCATGTCATAGGTTCGCCATCACTGCTCTAGAATGTAAAAAAAAAGTGAGAGCTAGAATCTGATTGGTTGCTATAGGAAACCTCTCCACTTTTCCAAACCCGCAGCTTAGTAAATCTGGCCTGCATGTCTTATGCTAGAGCTAATTCTACAAGTAAATAAATTCAGCATGTGTTACACTGTATCATATGTTTGTTGTATGTGAAGCATGCTTGATTACTCAGTTACTGGACCCACAATCCTTATGGCATCTGAAAATAAAAATGTGATTTCACAAAGTTCAAAGCTCAATAATTATACACACAAAATGAAAGTTGCTTAGATCAATTTATAGTTTAATGAAAACAGGTGCATGAAAGGTTTTATTTGTGTTTATATTTAACATAATTTAGTTACAAGTTCATGATATGGAGATGCACATTTTTATACTTAGTGGGAGTTGGGGTTAATGTCATAGGTTAAGTGTTTATTATGTGGCACAATTGTACTTATATAGCCACAGTCTATATGAATTTTGTGACTGACTAAATCCACACCTTGTCAACAGTATATACATCTTCTAATATTTACTTCCAAAACTATGTTACAAAGCACATTAAATGTCAGTGGCCTACACAGGCAAGTAGAGCTTAATGCAGTAGAGTAGATGAATCAGTTGATTTCTAAAAAGAAGATTCAGAACATGAGTGTAAGTTGACAACTTGGCAACAAATGAGCTCTCGAGTTCATGCAATGGATTTAAGTAGTTCTGGGAAAAAAAGAACATCCTACGCAGTAGGACAAGAATGTACCTAAATAAAGTGGAAATTATATTATACATACCTTGCAATAGAGATTTACTCTAGTAGCCCCACAGCCATTGGCGGATTTATAATGGGTGCAGGATGTGCAATACACACGCACCTCTCAGAACAGGGGGGCCCCGGGGCTGCACCAAAATCAGTTTACACAAAGTAGGTTTGTTTTGTTTGTATGTGTGGGGGAGGGGTGCCGCGGCCATGCACAAATCCTGCACAAGGGCCCCTTCACTACTTATAACGCCCTTGCCACAGCAACATGTTATCAAACCTTGGTCTCCTGTGCCCAAACCAGTCACGTGTTTACATAACTGTGAAATAAATATATTCTTGTTTTTGTCACAGACTAATATTTACTTTAAAAAAATCTGCTATTTCATATTATAATTTGTAATATAGGCGTTTAGAGGATATTGACTGTGTTAATAAAATATTGTCTAAAAATTGTGTTTTGTATAAAGTATTTGCATCTTGTAAAGACCATTACAATAGAGTTTTGATCTTCCTAGAAATCCATTACCCAGATTTTTTCTTTGTTGTCTGGGCCACTTTTGGTCAATGCAATAGTTAAATAGCCAACCTGACACTCTCCAGGTGTTGCAAAACTACAACTCCCAGCATCCTCTAACAGTGGAAGCATACATAATGCCTGGCAAAGCATATCAGGCTTGTATTTTAACAACACTTGAAAAGTCACAGGTTGGCCAGGAATGCAATATATACATTGATCCCTAATTCTCAAGCTTTTAATTAACTCTTGCTTTTGCACTGCAAGCCCTAAAGATACATTCTCATTCCCAAAGCTTTATCTACTCTCATGTAGAATAATGTTACATGTATGTGTTTGAATTTTCTCACTTTACTTACAGAAAGAATTTTATCCCTGTGGTAGAATTACATTTGACTTGTTTCATCTAACATGAACAAAATGTGAAATCTAACCATGTAGACTAGAGATAAGGGCAATGCAAGTTGTCATATTTACTTCTGGGGTAGGAGCAGGGGCAGAGAGGGGTGAAATATTAGGTGAAGTGTAACTTCTCTGAAATAATAAACAGCTTCATGAACAGTTTATGAAGTTGGAACACTTATTACTCATATATGGAAGACTCACAGGAATTACAGAGTCAAATGGATGAATGTGACTGACCTGGAAACCTTATCTTTGTGAGCAGAGATTCAAGCTTTAATATAAATCTCTTTTACGTCTTGAAATGTATTTATTATTGTAAAACAGTACTTTATATCCACGTTTCTCATATTGCAGCAATATCCATTTACAAGACTCGAACCAATAAAAATGTCTTATTTTCAACTGTTTTGGAACCAGATATTAATAATGGTATTGCCAATGCATAAGTTTAGGGTATACTTATTAGATTAATATAGAAATGTGAGCATGACTTCAATAAGAAAATATAAAGTACAAGAAAGTGTGGAATACACCTAGTGCCATGTATTCAGTTGTACCAGAATAATAAAGATGTTAGAAAGGTAAGCAGCCATACATTGAATGAATAACATGGGGCCTGATGTCACAAACAGGCTCTTAAGGGGACTTACTCAAGTCTCTTGCGCAAGTCTCCTTAAGAAGTAACATTGGTGCATGCACGCGCCAGAGGTTATATGTTTTATCTAATTCCGTATAGAACTTTGTTCTGTATAAAGGAAGTTCTGTGGAATGCCTAAACCCCACACTACAGGCGGGGGTTAGACATGTTATCAAGGGCCAGGGTTGGAGACCAGCAGTTCCGTGGAATGGATGGGGCTTGATGACATAATCAAGCCCCGCCCAGGGATTTTACCGTAGTAATTGAGAGCTGGTCAGGGCTTGCAGGAGCTTTGTCGGCTCCCCCGGGATACCGGAAAACTACCCAAATTCCGGGATACTCCCAGATATTCCGAGAGAGTCGGCAACCCTGAGGTACAGAGCCTCCTCAAAATTGTTTGTCTGTCAAATTGCTCTATTAATCTAATTGTAAAAATGACCTTTTATGTATGATCATTTTAACAGATTAGCAGGTTTCTTTGGCCGTACCTTGTAGCAAAGAATTTACAAACGTGTTCTATTTTTCATGTATATCCTAAGCACACTGCAAAGGTTGAGTCACATAGAGTATTTATTGCCGTAACCAGAAGACTTCCTATAATTCAGCCATCTTCCTCCAGCTTCTTGTGCAGGATGGCAGTGTCCTCATCTGTGAATTGGTTAAGATTGTACAGTCCCAGAACAGGAAGCAATTGCACCTGTATTTCCTGCTCCAGCTATAGAAAAATATAGCAACAAAAGCAAAAATCCACAGGGCACATATTTGACCCACTTGTTCTCGTGGTTATTACACAGCAGGGTGATCCAGGCTTATAAGTAGCTCCAGGCAGGAAACAGATGCTCTAAATATTTAGAAAAACAGAGAGCAGAGTTTCAATAGAAAAATGTGCAGAATATTTAAGTTTCAACTGGTCATCAGCAATAAATCACAGCACTAACAGGTGTTTTGTTAAGTGCTTAGTTGTGGATTTAAAAAAATAAATAAAAAATAAATAAAAGAAAAACACTATATGTCTTTTTAGAACAGATATCAGTAGGTTACATATGTATGTGCTTCTTATAGGCCACCCAGCTAACCTGAAATAAAGATGTGGTTTTGTCATATGAATTCATAAACTGGTATAAAAAAAAACCTGGTAATAACCACACAAATGCTTAGGTTACAAAAACAACCCAAGATAGATGTGTCTAAAAATGTTCTGCGAAAAAAAAACATTTGACAGGAAATTATATATTAAATTCTTCCAGCTGCAAAGCTGAGGCGGAACTGGGGTAGATACACATCCAGCATTTATTGAGGAGAATAATTCCAACATATTGAGCCTTGATCATTTTATAATTACTTGTTTTATCCAAGTTAATCCGAAGGGATGTCCAATAAATTCAATAGATTGTAGCCTTTCTCAGAGTATGTTCTACTTACTAAAAATGACATAAGGCTGGGAAAGCTTTACTTGCACAGATCTGTTCTCTGATTTTTGTGAACATCATAGCTGGGAACCTGAGACCCAAATGATTACTCTCCAGTGGCTTAGAAACTTTGGGCTTCATTTAAGCAATATATCAAATAGAAGGGACCAAAACTTATAGAGGAATCACACAAATAAAATCTGTCTAACTCAAAGAGAATGCAGATCAATCCCAGGGTCACAGGTGCTTCTGACTTGAACTCTGCTAGAGGTTGCATACCCACAAAATGACAGAAGGCTATTTGAATGTAATTTAATTTAGGGAAAGTTTGAAAGCAATAGAACTTTACACTTTAATGGATGATATCACCAAGGTGGAGTAGGCTAGAAAGAAAAAATGTATCTCCACTCAATGGACCTGATACAGAGATGTGCTTCCGGCTTAATGAGCACTGTGCATGCTCACAATGGGAGCGCCCACAGAAAGATGGGTGCAAGGCTGCCCATCCACCTGTATGCACATCTATCTGTACTGCACTAGCACAATGGGAAGTTCCACAATAGTTAAATGAGAAAATGGGTGTTTTTCTCATTTAAATATGCGCAGTAGTAGTGTAAGGTGCCTCTAACAGTAAAAAGTAAAAAAAAAGAGTGGGAAGATCATAGGATATAAATATAGCCTAGTGCAGGCACAATACTCATTTGCGGCGGGGATGTGCTGTTTGCGGCATTGTTACTAGGGCTTTTTCATTTTGCCAAGACTATACCCAGGATTAAAAGCTTGGAAGACTGAATCCATGACAGAAGAAGATCTCTTCCAAGTTAAGCATGATTAAAAATTTGAAATGTAACTGGTGGCTCTTACTTGTGGTTCGCCATTTGCTAGCATGCCCTGGCATCCATGGGTATGCTCCTGACTGTAGTACTACAAACAGCAGCATGCCCTGTAGTGGTGATATTTGGGTAATGTAATGTATTTATTTATATTGATGGAGGGGGGTGAACATTAGTAAAAGAAAAAAAATTTCTATTGAACATTAAATAGGAAAAAAAACCAGCCAGAATTCTGGACCACTATCCCTTAGTTAGACCTATTTATGCGTGTATTATTTGCTATCCCTGTTCCTTTTTCCATTCTCCCTCTGTTAGTTAATGACCAGTCTCTTTTATTACTATATTTGATAGAGCTACATAAACATAATATTGTTATGCATATTATGTCATTACTTATTGTTTTTCACAAATAAGTTAGCATATGCATTTTAATAGTGTATACAAACTTTCCTTTTCTTTGGCTTTAACTGTCTCTATCACTTAAGTGTCATTTCACTTAAATGCAGAAATTGCAAGCAGTGATCTTGCAAAAATTATATAAATCATGGTACAACCCCCCCCCCTCCCAAAAAAAAGATTAATTAATGATTTACTAATTATAATTCATTTCCTACTTATGCTACATACTGCTTTAAGTATTTTTGAAGAAGTTTTGAGGACCTACCCCCATCTCCAAAGAAATGGTGATTGCAACAAGCAAGCCAGGTGGGCAAAAGTCTCATAAATGTACGTAATTTAATGGAGATTGCATAAAAATACCCCTCAATTCCCACAACTTGTATTCTAGCATAAACTATTTTACTCAACGTATTTAAAATGATACATTTATAAAGCATTCTAATACATATAAAGGGCTGGATCCAGACTTAAGTAAGTGCTTGAAATTAGTTAATCCTGGGCTAAATCATGTTCAATGCAGGGGAGTCATATTTAATCTGTTGCAAACAGTACTAGTGTTGAGAGGTGATGTTTCCTATCCCAAGTCTATATAACAGTGTGACAGTAAAGCTGGTCAGTATCTGCATGCAAAGAATACAATTAACTTGACTCCCCCTGCAATCAACATGGTTTAGTCCAGGCGTAACTAATTTCAAGCATTTACTTAAGTCTGGATCCAGCCCAAACAATGTAATATTGGATACAACATATAATTATTGCCTTTAGTTACTTGTATCAAATGAACAAGAAGAGGAAAAATTCTACTATTTCAAGGAACAGTCTAGAGCTGGATACACACTATACAATTATTGGGCCAAGCAACCAATAAACAACTGATTTGCCTTATAATTGTACATTGTGGATGCTGGACCAATTTGCTAGAATGCTCACAAAATGGTTCAGTAATACTGATGCCAACTGATAATAGCATCAGAAGATCTGCCCAAGGTTTGGCAGTGTGTTCATGTAGCACAATTTCTTGCTATCGGAGAAATCATGCTAGTGTGAGCCTAGCATAGGACCATTTGCTTGGATGTAGTAGATATTCTGAGACTGAACGCAATTCATTGGTGGGCTGTGTGCGATCTGAGGGCACACACTTGTAGCATACAGACACAAAGCAGATAAGATAATTGCAGCTACGTTCCCATATATGTTATGCAATTACAGGGTAGTACACTGTAAATCGGAGGTTAGAAATAGTTCAAGTGCTTCTGTCACAATGTACTAAACAATATCAAAGAAGAATTTAGAAAAAATACATTTTTATTTACATATGTTTAAAATATGTTATGCAAGGTCTGAAATAGGTTGTAGAGTGTCTTGGCCTGTGTCTGGTGCTAATGTTTTGACGTAAAGAGTTGCTTGGATCCATTCTTGCTGTACATTAATAATGTGGCGCTACCCCCTTCTCTCCCTTGACACATCTTTAAGAACTCTAAGTAGACAAGCTCAAGTTGGGTTTGGGTCTGATTCAGGTGTAATAGCGTGTTCATCACATTTGAGCATGCACTATGCAAAATAACACCATGACATGCTATGCAAGCTGGATTATAATCTCTTTTGGATTGGTCCATCTATCAGAAAAAAGGAGACATTAGACATGTAGTGTATTGAGAGGATAATTCTCTTACCTACAGAATTGTAAATCAGAATGTTCAAAAAGCCCTCATTCTCTTCTCTAGTAACCTTTGCATTCGATTACACTAAAATCCATGGTATTGTAATAAGAAAACATATAATTTTATCATTAATCAGAATAAGTGGGTTAAGGTGCTACCTAGCACGTATTCAGTGTTCTTGAGGTGGAATGTTTTTTTATTCCAAACATTCATAATGTGGATTTTAAATGAGTTATCAGTCATCTTCAAACACAGATCTGAGGCTTACTAGCCACTGGAGAACTATATAACCCAGCACTTTTTGACACAAATCATACATACCTAAAACATTGAAGTATATGCCCTACATGAAAAAAGGATGAAATCTTTTATAAATAACTAATAAGGTTTCTACAAATTCACTAAAATGAATACTTATTGCTAGTGATCACAGAAAATAAAAGCTGAAAGACCCATGTAGTTTTAAAATTGGCCGTGGGCAATAAGCAGACAGACCCCATACTTACCCTTTAGTAGCCATACATTAAGCAAGACCCCGAAACTGCAGTTATTTCGCAACTTCCTGGAGAGTACCATACAATCAGGTCATTGTGAACCTGCTGACCTGCTGAGTGCTTATTACTCTGTGTTATAGATTTGGAGTCAGAGAACCTCGGGGCCCTGATTCACCCTAATCAATAACACCCCCCTGAGTGGCCTCTTATACTCCTACTATAATAAGTATGTGTGTTCTTTCACAGCTAGGGGACAGTCACATTTACCTGCAGGCTCTACTACCACTGAAGGAATGCATTCAGTCTGTCTTATACTGCTCCTATTGTAGCAGGCTCCAATAGACACACAGCTCAAAGTAGAAACCACAATCTCTAGGTATTTATGACTGTGCAGTGTTTTAAAATCTATTGCGGAACCTAAGTGGAGAGATGAAAAGCAAAGTACAGTATAAATATTACTGTAAGGACTCCACAGTACAAGATTAAAAATATTGGTAAGCATTTTGGGTCACTTTGAGACTTCTGCAATGAACAGAATGTGTAAAGCTGGGTACAAACATGTCCAATCATTTTAGTTACAACTTTAGACCAGACTGATTACACAATCCAACAGACCAAGCTTGCAGATACAACACCCAATCCATGATACACACTTGCCTGCATATGCTGAAGTGATCTGCTAAAAGGATCCTGTCACCGTTCACACTCTTCCAATCATCAACAGACCGCCTGTCAATCACACACAAAGGCAGCGCTATATGTCATCAGAATAAGGAGAAGAATTGGATACAGTAGTCGTTGGCGTGTACACACTTGTAAATTGGTCAGGGATTGCCAGTTCAATCACCTGAATTGAATGCTACAAACAGTTGTGTGAGTTGACATCCAATGTCAAGCCAAATGGACAGTCAGAGGTCAGATTGGACACAAATTGGATAAGTGTGTACCCGGCTTTAGGCGTCCAGGTGTTCCTGAGAGTGAGAAGCTATGTACTTTTTATGTGACTATTTTGGATTAGAAACACATTTGTTTGTTTGGGTTCTTGCTGGGCAAAACAAAGAATTGTATTGTTTTAAATCTCTTTTCACAAGCTATTTCATAGCTAGCTCTATATTAGTAGACCTGCCATTGCTAATCAATAAATCATGCCATACAAGAATTTGTGCACGTGGTGTATTGTACTGATTCACTGGTGCATAAACAACAAGTGCAAAATTAAATTGTGATATTGTGTTTTTATATCTTTTAAATTTGGAGAAAAACAACATCATTTTACCTGTAGGAAGTATCATGGTAAGTGTATCACAGACTACCTATGGTACTTTAGATGTTGTTAAACCACACCTCTCAGCATGCTTCAACAGCATAGATATAGCTGATACCTGGCATAGCGTGACAGGACTTGTAGTATGTAAAAGGAAAGTGAGAGCTAGATTCTGATTGGTTGCTATGGGCAACATCTCCACTTTTCCTTTCCCACAGCTTAGTAAATTTGGTCCCATGAGTGACACAGGTTTCCTTTGCCTGGTGTATATTATCATTAGTGAAAAAGAAAGTTATGACTTTTTGAGCTATACGTTAGCTATACGTGAAGATAAGTACACTTCTTGGTAACCTGACTCACAATTGGTTAAAAGGAGATTAAGAGTTTTTGTGACAGACCAAATGTAGGAACACAAGCCGGTCTGCCTGTTGGGAACACACAGTATGAATGAACAAAAACTGTATGGGAGTCTTCCAAGTTTTTAATAAAATTCACTTCCAGTTCTTACATCAACCTGGCTGTATCCTGGCCAGAACTGTTCCTAAACGGCAGAAGGATGACTTTTTTCATGGGCTAGCACTTCATCTGAGCCCTATGAGTATATGCCTGTAACCCATTCAGTGCCCTATATGCAACATAATTCCACTTGTCTCAAAGGTCTTATACTAAGACAGATAGGATGCTCTTGTAACCATATCAATTTATTTATAGGACAAAGGTTATATAATTAGGAGGCACTGTGTAGTAATCAAAAGTGGGCATTATTCCAGATTTGAACATTTTATTTTCTTCTGAACATTCCCTCTCCCTCGCTAGCAGAACAGCGGGGGGTTCCATACCTGCTGAAGTCCTGTAGAATTTACCCCCTACAAGCACAACAAAGGCTTCCTTCTTCCTTATTCCTTGCAAAAGAATAATAAATAAAATACTGTTGGTGTATGTTTATTAATGTAGCGTGATTGCGTGTCAGTGTAGTATGACAATTTCAGTAAAGCGAATGTTACTAGGAACAAAGTACTCATTATTAAAAAGTACACATAACCTTTGTGCCATGACCTATACAAATGTACTTTATCTAATAAAGTTTTTATTGCCCCAGAAAGAGTCTTCCCATGCTTCAAATTACTAGTTCACCAGGACCCTAAAATCAGGGATGCTTCATACACCCCCCAGCAATAAGAAACAGCTTGAGGACACAATCCAGACTCAGTTGGTAGCACTGTAATGTTGCACAAGTCAGCACAACGGTTGATGATCGTGTGTTTCATGACCACTGTTCATTAGCAAATGATAGTTGGTGTGTTGCAGTAGCTCTATCCTGCTGTATTGCTCTAGAGTTTGGGTGACTGCCTAAAATCTCACAAGTTGGCAGTCACATCTGAAAAAGTCATTTCATATGTATTTTGCTGAAGTAAAAAAAAAAAAAAGTAATGTTTGAGATGCCAGACCACGTAACTGAATTCACAGATGGATTTCACAGTGATTCCCTGCTTCCTTCAAGGACGATGGCAGTGGTTGAATTTATACATTGAGGCGCCACAGCCTATTTTATCCCTCTTAAACTAATTTGCAGTAAATGGTTCCTTTACAGCACTGCCCAAGGGAATGTTTGATCCTTTATCCTGGTGCTTTCTCCACATTGAGGATTAATTTGTTCTGTGTGGTTGCTGTATTCCACCCTCACTTATTTAATACAGAGATGTGGTGTGGAGAATCAGGCATAAGCAATGAGATCATTGAGACGTATCTGTATCTATGAAGCAAGGAAAAACATATGGGCTGGTACTGCCTTTCTACACGTGAATACACAGACGACTTTGGACTCTATGCAACCTGTTAGTGCAGTTGGAAGATCACCAAACACACAAGGTAGACTGTAATCATCTTCAGAACTCTACCACTATTTCTAAGATCAATAATAAGGATTGCATTTATTGCTCCTAAACTACATACCAGTGTGGAATAGGGAAAGTACCTTGGCAGACATTCTTCTCACATTAGGGACACCTGTGGATAGCACTTTCCCTAGGCATAAGCCATGTATAGGGCAACAATTCTTCTGGGGGGGCACCTTGCATGGAACTCATGTTATAACAGTTTTTTTAGGGGGTCATCAGCTGTAGGTTTAATATGGTAGCTCAAATGTATATATACACATAAAACAAAGTAATTACACATTGCTTTACACATAAAACTATATTCATTTGTAAAATTACACCCTATATACTGCTCTAATATTCTTTATACACATCGGGCCTGATCCAGACCTACGCTCATGAAACGCCTTTGTGCGTAGCGTATTTACACCAGCGTGCCTATGAAGCAGTCCCCTAGGTACTCCCCTCTTGCACCGACCAAACCCTACCTTATCTTTTCTGATCATAACGGCTGGTGTCCTTAGGCTCCTTGCATAGTTATGACGCTTAGCCCATACTGTATGATTTAAATACCTCACCCCACCCTCGAAGCGTAATTACGGTTTTCCTACGGGTGGCACGCCTCTTCGAGCGTTGTTACAAAGCTGCTACGCTCAAGGCCTATTGCGTAACATCTGACCCGCTCATGCGTAGTAAGTACAAATGGCCGGTTTTACGCTTGTGGAAAGCATAAAAACGCTCTCGGGCGTAGGTCTGGATCAGGCCCATTATGCATAAATACAAGCATGTAATCTATGTATTACACACTTACTAAAGCTTTATTTTATTTTATTTAATTATTTATTTACTTATTAATTTATTTTAAATATACCTAATATACAATATCTTATATTGATTTGACCGACTACATATTTCTCCATTTTTAAGTTGTATAATATGTCTGTGCACTGTCATCTTCCGATATAAATATCAATTTTAATGAAACTGATAAATACATTATTGACAGGTTGCGGTCCGCAGGGGGATGTGTTGCAGGCTGGAGAGGCACTGATCATCCGCCTGTTCCCCGTTCTGGTGACTGGCAACTCATACAGGAGGTTCCTGTATGAGCTGCTACTGTAATTACATAGAACAGCTGACTGAAACACTGCATAGCTGCTCTATGTAACTGCCTCAGAGGCTTTTACAGGAACTTCCTGTATGGATAAGGTGACCATTTATTTTTTTCCTCAAAACGGGACATCTACTAATTTTTACGGGGGCCCACCACTAAGTCAATGGGTGTCGTCAAAAAGTCATGGCCGTAGGATGGCTGTATCAATGAAACAAATAAAATAAACTGTGTATAATCTGTTACGCCCACAGACTGTTTCAACAATACACATTGCATTCTAGTTATCACCATATAATACACATTTCAACCTAGTTTTTGCTATACAATACACATACAAGTACACAAAACATTTTACTGGGTTACATTCAATTAAAGCAAATTTCTGAAAGTAAAACTATATGAGGAATTAACTAATAAAGTATAGAAATTTACACATATTAAATATACCTCCATCCAGCCTTTCTTGCCCACTTGTGCATCTCTAAAGCCATCCAATCTCCCCCCATGTGTATCTCTAGAGCCATCCAATCTCTCCTCTCCTTGTGTGTGTGCCTCGACAGTCAGCCTTTCTGCCCTTTTGTGTGTCAGATCAGCCAGCCTTTCAGCCCCTTGTTTTTGTGTTCAGTAAGCCTTATTGTCCCTTCCTGTGTGTGTCCAGAAAACCTTTCTGCCCCTTCCTTCTTTGTGTTGGACCAGCCAACCTTTCTGCCCCTTCCTTTTGTGTGTTCAAAAAGCCTTATTGCCCCTTCCTTGTGTTTGTCCGGTCAGACATATAGCCCCTTCCTTGTGTGTCCAGTTAGCCTTATTGCCCCTTTTTTGTGTGACCATTAAGCCTTAATGCCCTTTCTTCTATGTGTCCAGTCAGCCTTATTGCTCCCCCTTCTGTGTCCAGCCAACCTTTTTGCCCCCTTTTTTATTCTTTTCAGTCAGCCTCCTGTACCCCTCCTGTGTCCAGTCAGCTTTATACCCTCTCCTTCTGTGTATCCAACCAGCCTTATTGCCCCTTTTTCTGTTTGTCCAACTAGCCTTATTGCTCCACCTTCTGTGTCCAGCCAGCCTTATTGCCCCCTCCTTCTGTATCCAGCTAGCTTTATTCCACCCTCTTTACTTGTGTCCAGTCAGCCTTATTTGCATCTTTTTCTGTTTGTCTAACCAGCCCTATTGCCCCACCTTCTGTGTCCAGCCAGCCTTATTACCCCCTCCTTCTATTTCCATTCAGCCTTATTGCTCCCTCTTAATTTTTGTCCAGTCCGCCATATTGGCCCCTTTTTCTGTTTGTCCAACCATCCTTATTGCCCCTCCTGTGTCCAGTGAGCTTTATACCCCCTCCTTCTGGGTAACCAACCAGCCTTATTGCCCCTCCCTTCTGAGTGTCCAACCAATCTTATTGCCCCCTCTGTGTCCAGTCAGTCTTATTGCCCCTCCTTCTGTGTCCATTCAGCCTTATTGCCCCCTCCTTCTGTGTCCAGCCATCCTTATTTCCCCCTCTTCATTTGTGTCCAGTCAGCCTTGGCCCCTCCTTCTTTGTCCATTCAGCGTTATTGACTCCTCCTTCTTTGTCCATTCAGCCTAACTGCCCCCTCTTAATTTTTGTCCAGTCTTCCTTATTAGAACCTTTTTCTGTTTGTGCAACCGGCCTTATTCCCCCTCCTTCTGTGTCCATTTAGCCTTACTGCCCCCTCCTATGTCCAGCCAGCCTTATTGCCCCTCCTCTTAATTTTGTCCAGTCAGCCTTATTGCCCCTTCCTTCTGTGTCCAGTAAGTCTTATTGCTCCCTCCTTCTGTGTCAATTCAACCTTACTGCCCCCTCCTATGTTCATTCAGCCTCATTGCCCCCCTCTTAATTTTTGTCCAGTCATCCTCACTT
>WWET01000024.1:238155-253874 GCA_011038615.1 Limnodynastes dumerilii
ACTCTTGCAATTACCCAGTAACAAACCATAACATTCTATCTTTAAAATAAAAGTCAGAGAATTTGTTACATACATCTGCAGATATATGATAAGGCTTCTCTGTTTTGGTGGTCCTAACTTTAAAACTGTCAGAGTCCCAACTTTGGGTCATATATTATGTATTTTTAAATTGAGAGCTCACCTCCCCACCAAGGGCTCTATTTACAAAGCTTTAAAAAGTTTATTTTGAAGTTATAACTACTAACACTGCACCACCACGGAAATCAACAGTTTCCATGGCCATGCAGTCAAACTTCTTCTGTGCTCGCCAGCCCATTGTTTTCAAGCTATTTACTAACCCTCAGAGCGGAGTTTTATACATAAAATAACGGCATCTCAGACTGCCGTTCAAACTTCGATTCCAGATATCTCCCCATATAACCCCCTTTTTCTCCCCCTAATAGCTGTTATATATATATAGGGAGACCGCTGGAATATATGTAAATACATGATGTCTTAAAAAAAAAATTATAACATAAAAAAAACAATTAAAAAAACAACAGAAATAAAAGAAAATAATAGAATAGCTTTACATACTTACCGGACCGAAGACGCATCTGCCCGCATGTGCCAGTCCACGACAGGGAGAGCCTGCTCATGTGCACTGCTTTTCATGCTGGGGCTTCATTTTTTTTCAAAGTCCCAGCAGAGAGCCACTGCACATGTGCAGACCTACCGGTCACACAAAGAAAGCCAACAATGACTGAAGAAAGGTCGAATGTCATCGCTGGACAGCCAGCAGAGGGTAAGTATTAGTAAATAGTATGAAGGTAGTTCACAAGTTCACAGAGAGCCAATTCAAACTTGCCTGAGCTACGTTCATACGTTCTTAGTAAATAGAGCCCCAAGTCTCCAAAACAGCCACTCTGAAACAGCACTCCCTGTGCTATGACCCAAAGTTGGGACTCTGACAGTTTTAGAGTTAGGACCACCAAAACAGAGAAGCCTTGTAAGTGGCTGGTGGCTTATCATATAATGAACAAGATAAACATGGAGGGTGGCGTTAGGTGTTTAAATCGTAGATTTAGCTCTTAATGTATAATTACTGTACAATGTAACCAGACAAAAGCCCAAGCCTGTTCGCACAGACAAAACTCGGTTGACTACGCAGCACTCCTCAAAATGGTAAACAATGGACGCCACTTTGGTTCAACACACAATATCTGCCTACTTGCTAATACTTTCAGTAACACTATGACACTTGATGGTCCCATATGAAAAAATGGCCTATGGGAGGGAGGGTACTCAATTCTGAAAAAACGAAGAGGACCACCCCCAGGCCGCGTCCTCTTTTAAAAACACAGGACCTCCCCTACGTGTCATGGGACTGGATTTACAGGTCCGTCCATTTGCCCACTTATGCACGCAAAGCACATAAGTGGGCTGTTTGGAATAGAGGGTGCATGCGCCATGTTATACATGCATATCTCCTATCATACAGAACTCAGTTCCATATGACAGGAGTTCCGTTGGACAGGGCGGTTTTTCCCCTTTACCCGCTAAAAATTACGCAAAGTGGTCAGAGGGAGATGTAAATTATACAGTGTGGGTGTTACCCGCAGATTAGTAGTCCAGCATAATAAATCACACTTTTTATACACAGGAGACGGTAGTGACGGGGAGTTCACTCCTCTCTCTCATGCAGATTTAAACACCCCCCCACACACACGTATGGAAACTGTGCAGGGGTGTTACACCAGTAGTAGACAAGCTATGAGTCACAGGATAAGCAGTGACCAACAAGGCCATAACAAGTGAACCACCACTGACCCACCCACTTCTACACTTCTGAAAGATGTCATCTTGTGTGATTTTCAGTGCCACCCCAGTTAGCAAGGAACAAGCATAACAGCCAACCCGCAGTAGAGAGCAGACAGTCCAGCAACACTGGAATAAGGTTGGTACATGTGTGTGTGTGTTTTGTACATACTGGTCTTTGTGTGTGTACATAGCATTTGATTGTACAGAATGTTTTATAAACGTGTACCAGCCAAATACAAGTTCAATGTAATTTACAAATAAGAAATGAACCTTTCAACAAATCTTTGTTTTATTTTTACTAATTAATGTTTTATCTATTATAGATTACTACCTTTTCTTAAATATTTTCTATTTAACTAATACTCTAAGACCCAGAGACTTCACAAACCAATAAAATGTGTTTGTTTGTTTGTTTGTTTTAATCAGATATAACTTATGGTCTAAAAATGTTGTCTACCACTAGATTAGACAAAGCTGGATTGGGTATAAAATGTATCCATGGTCTAGAACATTCATAGGCACCTGTTTGGACTATATAGGTGACAGGTGGGTCAGTTGTTCACCAGGTGGCTCCTGGCTGTGTTTATCTATTGGCAACAATAAAAACCAAGTACAGTGGTAGACATTTAAATGTGGAATTTTCTGTAGTTTTGTATTTTGACTGTTTGTATTACAAAATAGGTTATCCCAGCTCAATAACACGCCACCCTTCCTGGCAAAAGTCCAATTTGCCACTTCAGACTTTTAATACTTCTGGTTACATACGTTGTTTATTTTTTTTATTTGTTCTTTTTACATTTTAAATGAAAAAAGTATATTAATTATATATCCACTTTCTTCATGTTGATTTACCCAGCTGTCTGTACTCCAGAACTGTGTTGAAACCTGTTCTGTTTATTTGAATAGTGTCAACAGGTTGAAGATATGAAGAATTTGAAGAATTTTAACAGCTTGTGTTGTTAACAAACAGTAGATACAAATCAGTATCTTTAATTACTGTATATAATTGCTGTACAACAAACTTGAGGTTTATATTTTGGGAAACTGTGTTAGTCCCAGAACAGGTGTCTGTAGTGCCTGATTGGCCTGTACCACACAGTGAGATTTTGTAGGTGTACACTTTTCGGATGGATTCACCTGTCAACATGTCAGCGTTCTGTGTACAAGGATAAAGAGACAGCACTGTGCCCCAAGCTTCTTCCTTACAGTAACAGGTGACTCATTCCTCAGGGCCTTAGGAGGCAACAATAGCAGAATAACTGATGAGCCGTTCCCTTAAAACAGAAATATAGAATAAAATACTGATAGAAAAACAAAATCAAGGAAGAAACATTTTGTTGCCAATATTATGCAGATTGTGTTTATTTGAGCCAACATATGATATGGGGCCTCATTTACTAAGGGGCGATTTAAATCTACAAAATTATCTCCATACATCTCTGGAGTTGTGGCGACTTTTTCACAAAAATCTCTGTATTTACTATAGGGCAATTTTGCATTGTGATTTTCAAACTCCGGGGGTTGACCTGTGATTGTTTTTAACACCGGAGTTGGCCGAGATTTGTATAAATGTAATGATATGTATGGGAAAATGCTTTTTTTCAGTGTAAATCGCCAGAGTTTGCTTTAAAATCGCCGGAGTTTTGTCAAAAATCGTGAGACTTCACACACAACCATAGCCACCCCTCAGGCATTAATCCAGTATTAAATATGGTATATAGGAATGACTGACTCAGAATATAGGAGTCATGACATGATCCAGGAAAGCCAGCACAAACACTCATAACTTTCAAGTTAGCATCACAGACCATCTGCACATTTAATGAGTGGTCAAGGTGCCGATTAGTATATAAATGATTGGTATATAAATGTGCTCTGCTTTTTGGTGGTCTCAGCGCAATATGTGTGCAATCTATTACTCCAAGTCCATTGGGAAATCCAGAGAGCTGATAAAAGTGTAAATTCAGGTCACATTAAATTTCTTCATGGCTGGGGAAGTAGATATATGAACGTGACAATTTAATTAGTGCACTTAACACATAAGTTAAGTAACGTGAAAATGTCACCTATTCCAACCACTCTGCCAGTCACAGACTGGAAAGACCCTGTGGCCAAAAAGTGGAGAACACACAGTAATTTGTGCAGACCAGACACCACATGGGTTCATGATGTTGCTGGGTCCAAAATGCCTCCTCATCTGCTCATAAAGCCTCAGGAGGTTAGTGTGGCTGAGGTGAAACAATTGAACTACCTCCTGGTCAGACAGGGAGTCAAAGTTCAAATGCTGGCCAAACACACGCACGATGTGTTATGTGCTGCCTGCGAGGAACCATGGGCTGGTGATGGTTGTGGTCCTGTTCCTCAGTCCTTTGTGCTGTCCTTAGTATGGATAAATTGGCCATTAAATAAGCACTATTCATGTGCAGCACAGAAAATGCCATAGCTTCTGTTAAGTCTAAACAAGCAGCTTCAAATCATTTTGGCCTTACTTATATCCACAAACACGATTCAATGAGCAATTGCTCAGGGATTTTTGTAAAGTCTCCACTCACACCCTACAGAATTTTCTCTGGCGATTTTAAGCCAAAACTCCAGAGAGTTAGAAAAATCCCCCTTAGTAAAAACTGAGATGTGTATGTCCCTCATGCTAAAAATCGCCAGAGAGATTTAAACAACGGCAATTTTGTTCAACACTCATCTCCGGAGATTTTATGGACATTTTGCTTTAGTAAATTCGGAGACTTGCAAATCGCCGGTAAACTGCTGCAATCTCCAGCGATTTTACTCAAATCTCCCTTAGTACATGAGGCCCCATGGTGTTTTACATTAGGAATAAACATGGTATTAAAACAATACTATTTATTTATTATCAGACAAAGAAGTAATGGGGACTTGTTTGGAAAGGTTTTTATCCATATGTTACCACCACTATCACTATCATTTTGCTCACTTGAATTTAACATGATTTGCATAATGACCCAAATTACCACAAGGCTGAAGCAAGCCTGTCTTGTGACTCTAGTATTACACTGCTATGGGCTGACAATGTTCCACCGTTCATGTATTAAAAGTTTATATGTTCATGTGTTAAAAGTATTAAGTAAAAGTAGGTTATGCAGCCATTAAAAAAAATCTAAACAACCTTCTTCTGTGTTGCTTGTGTTTTTTAGGGAACAATAGATGGCGATTTCAGCAGGTATACCACAATACAGTTCATGTAACAGGCCACTAGAACTAAAAAAATAATATGGATATATTTTGTAACATTACTTCTGAATATTTGTGCAATTTAGCACAATTACATATTTTTTTTAACTCTAATTTTACACTGAACCCTTATACTTATTGTACTTGCTCACATATAAGTCAAAATGGCCGTTCAACTGGGTTACCCAGAAAGTAGAGTGGAATGGTTAACTGTGAGGTGATTGTGAGTTGGCCAATTCACTCTCCAAACAAGCCACCTCAGATTTTCAGTGGACAATGTATTGTTTTGTACCTGCATGTGGAGTTATATATATTGACCCAATAAGCCCAACGACATCCAGAAATAATGCAACATCAACACTTGTTTATGTAAGTAGGTACACTAATTTGTTGCCAATTTTGGTTAAAAGGTGACTTTTATAGGTGTGTATTTGGTCATTTTTTTAAAAAATATTTAAATGATGATAGGAATGCTCTCCAAAATTTGGCAAATCAGTTATCATTTTTCTGGACATCTCCATTCTTTGATGAGTTTATTATAGAATCCTAGATTTTGTTGCTTCAAGCCTTTCCACACAAAAGCAATCACATCATCAAACAGTTTAGTTTATTTTTCTTAAGACTTTAACACACAAGACATTCTGAACATAATTATAGGCAATGTGGAAGAGTCACATATACAAGAATAGGAAATAAACAATTCAGCTTTCTACATGCATAAAAGGATTGATGAAAGACACAGAAAGGCTTTGCATAGAACAAGCCATGTATTTAGCAATCCCCCTTATATTGTAGATGACATCATTACATTTTGTCAGCATTAGATTTTAGTTTGATATCAATAAGTCTGATCCAGAATTAATCTGTTGTGCTGACTTGCGTATGCAATTTACGTAAGTCACGTATATTTCAGCAATGGAATGCAGCCAGCCAATGCTGTGTTCTGTGTACAATTCAGCCTTCGCAATGGGGGCCGGGCTACCCACTATGAATCTGAGGCACACATGGGACCATATTTTCTAAGCGGCGGGTTTGGATAAGTGGAGATGTTGCACAGAGCAACCAATCGGATTCTAGCTGACAATCAGCCTCTATTGTGGCGTTTATGTACAGAATATGCTATTAATCTGGATCAGGCCCAATATTACGATCAATATTTAGCTATACCAAATTTTAAAATAAAACTGTTACATTAATAAACAAGAAAAAAAACAGGCTCAGAAAATATTTATTTAGTTTACATCCTAATTTAATTTCTCTCTTGCACAACAAGTGTGCTCACATGATCCAGGCTTCCTATTTTTAATTTCAATTCTAATTTCTAATTACATTGATGTTAAACCACTCAAGTCATTTTCAACTCTTGGTATTCTCAACCTTTGATTGTTAAAATGACCCTGCACCTAGCCATCATTTTTATGGCAGACCTGGTGTCATGCTGCGTTTTGTGATGTAAATACAGAAAACTTGGAACTTAGGATCCAGCCCATCATTATTAAATATATTTGCTATGACTATAATAAAATCTTTAAATTGCCATGAGAAAAACCTAAGAAATGTAAAAGACAAATATTTTGTGTCAAGTATGCAGACTGCCCCATTTTTCCAAATAAACATTTTTATATGACATTAATCAAAGCATGACATACTCCGCTCTCTTCTTGCTCCGTTCCTAATATTTTTGTTGGCAATTTGAAATGCTAGAGCGTAAATGTAACTGTAAGTAATTGCTCAAGAGCCAGACAGGGCAGATATTTAGTCATAGACGTAGACATTTTCCTTTATTCCTGGTAATTCTAGGGGGTCTGTGTTTCTGATACCACCTACTTTTTGATTACTTGGCATCCGTCTAAAAAATAATAATTGGCACAGTGAATGTTGCACTGCAATGCACCTGAGTACAAACTTAACCTTGCTAGGGTAGGGTGCCTTTACTCTGCTAAAAGGGTATTGTAAAATTGTCTTCTGACAGAAACATATCAAATACATTTAGCAAAACAATAGTTCAGTGAAACTGGTTAATGTGCATAGGTGTATCTATAATAGGTGCAGGGTGTGCAGTGCACAAGGGCCCCTCCAAACAGGGGGTCCTGTGGCATTCATCCTGCACCCAAGTCTGCATATCAGGGTTGTCAAGGAAAGGGGGCACATTCGGCATCTATTTTTTCCCTCTAAGATCTTTCAGAGGGAAGAAATAGATGCCGAATGAGCCCCCCTTCCCCTGCGGTGGGACTGTCCTGATTCGCGTGCCAAAACAGGGGCGGGTCTTAAAGCGCAGTTATGTCCCGCCTCTTTTGCGGTCCGCAAATCGGGTCAGTCCTGTCTCAGGGTAAAGGGAGGGCAATGTACAAATTCTGCACAAGGGCCCCTCACTTCTTAAAACTCCCCTGCTGATGTGCACCAAATTCTTTACAAATTAGTTAAAATGAAATTTAAATCTGACCTTATAAAAGCACAATAACAAAACTGTGTATAAAGGCATTGGGACTGATCCTTATTTACGTACATCACGGGCTCTTGCGTAAGTCCCCTAAAAAGTAACATCTATACATGCGTGCGCCAGATGTTACGCTACGGATCTCCTAGCGTACAGAACTCAGTTAAATACACTACGAGATCCACACGGGGTAGGGGGGCGGTCCTCTTCTTCCGCATGCCTAATACCCACCAGACAGGCGGGAATAGGCATGCTAATTGAGCTCTAGTGGCGACGATCAGCAGTTCCGCACAGATGAAATATGAGCATAGATCTGGATCAGCTCCATTAGATGAAGCCTTTAGACTTCATGGCTTGATGCAGAGAGTATTTTCTGTGTGATATTTACAAATAGAACTATAGTCATATCTTACATACGGTATATTACAATGTTGAAATGTTCTGTGTCGGTCTTCTTATCTAATAAATAACATCCCATCACCAAAGCTTTGGCACATATTTGTGTTCACAGTGAAAACAGGTTTAATAAAACATCCAGTTCAAGGTGAAAAGGCTGTTTTCGTGTAACATGTGACCTGTGTTTTCACATCAGGGGCATTACAGACTTCATGCAGGAGTTAATCATCCGGTGATGCAGCAGTTAATCACAGTCTAGTTTTAACAATGGTGCGTTCTCCAGAGAGATGACTATCAATGTTCTCTATTGTCTCAAGTGAGAGAAGCTCAGCATTGCACAATAGACAGGTAGGAACAAGGATCACAACCCAACAAGCAGGTGCAGAGCAAAGCAGCCTCAGGGCACACACCTTCCCACAAATCGTTACAATCAGCTCTAAGCACACGACTGGCTTGCTGCCTGCTATTAACACAACTACATTCTTCTCCATGGAATATGTTTTGACATAGCCCTAGGGAACAGAATTCACAGTATCATACAGCTCTGCACATGCCTCTGTGCTTTTTGGCTGGCACAGGTCTCAACATGCTAGATCTGCCCAGTTACACTGTAGGTGCTGAGCTGTCCCAGGGAACAGGTGAACATTCCATTGTAATATAGTCTACTGACAAGTTGCTTTATGAAATCAGCAAGGTCTTGTGGGTTAGAGGTGGCCTCCTACTGCAGCACTTCATTCTTCCCATGTGTACTGCTGAACAGGTGCTTACACTACAACAACACAATATAAGTAAGGCAGTACACAGAGACACTTCCCTGACAGAGACACTTCCCTGTCTGTATTTATATTTATATTTAAGGAGCATATGTTAATAGGCAGTGTGGGTGCTTATCACCTACAGGAATCTCTGAGTTACACTGGATTAGGGTTAGGCTTTGGGGGCGACTTAGGGTTAGGCTTCGGGAACGACTTAGGGTCAGGCTGTGGGGGAGTGGAGACTTAGGGTTGTGGGTTGGGGGAAGCTTGCTTACCTTTCGGAGCACCGTGTTCAGTGCTTCGGGGATCGATTGCTTATGCCCCAATGAGGAATAGCAATCTGGCTGGGAGCGAACGGCCCTATCGAAATCTATTTAAATAATACAGTAAGGTTGTTTTTTGAACATTACTTCCTATCCAGATGTCCAAGCCATCACCATTTCATATGGGGGTGGCATGGAAATCTTCAGGTAGGGTCCTGGTATCGTAAGCTCATATATGTGAGCAAAGTGGCCTCCCCTCATTCACATGGAAGTTAGACTCTGAGCCATTGGCATACCTATAATGGGATATAATCTATCAGGGGGCCTTGTGGCACACACTCTGCACCAAAATCTACATATATAAAGTAAGTATGCATATATGCCAGCCGACTCAAATGCTTTAAAAAAAAAAAAAAATTCTATGTGTGGGTTCTTTGGGAGGGGGTGCTGTGAGTAGGGGTGTGCGGGGGTAGGGGTGCCATTGGAGTCTAGGGCCCCCTCACTTCTTAAAAACACCCCTGCCTTATGCCCAATGAGGAATAGCAATCTGGCTGGGATCGAACGGCCCTATCGAAATCTATTTAAATAATACATTTCCTATCCAGATGTCCAAGCCATCACCATTTCATATGGGGGTGGCATGGAATTCTTCAGGTAGGGTCCTGGTATCGTAAGCTCATATATGTGAGCAAAGTGGCCTCCCCTCGTTCACACGGAAGTTAGACTCTGAGCCACTGGCTTACCTATAATGGGATATAATCTATCAGGGGGCCTTGTGGCACACACTCTGCACCAAAATCTAAAAAAAATAAAAATTCTATGTGTGGGTTCTTTGGAGGGGGTGCTGTGAGTAGGGAGGGATGTGCAGGGGTAGGGGTGCCATTGGAGTCTAGGGCCCCCTCACTTCTTAAAAACACCCCTGCTTTGAGCACAGCATTAGTGGAGGTCTCCATCCCATCCTTTGTAAGCAAAACGTCTGTTGCGAGTGTGGGTCCCCGTAGCGACCGGCCCTATTTTGAAAGGGCAGTCCGCTCCCAGCCAGTTCTGAACTGGTTGGGATATCGATTGCTTATGCCTCGATGAGGCATAGCAATTTATGCCTCGATGAGGCATAGCAATCGATCCCTGGAGCACCGAACACAGTGCTCCGAAAGGTGAGTTTCCCCCAATCTGCTCCCTAATTCAAACCCTAAGTCTGCCCTCCCCTCCGCAAGCTAACCCTAAGTCCCCCTCCACGCAGCCTAACCCTAAGTCCCCGGTGGTGGTGTTTCCGAAACTGAATGGGTGAGTATGCGTATCGCAAAATTCTGAGAGGGCTCGCATTCAAAATAGGGACAGGCGAAAAACAGCTTTCTGCTGTCCCTAATTCACAATGCGAGCCTTCGCAGCGGGGACTCGCAACGGTCTGTTGCTGAACAGAATAAATACATAAAATGGCAAACTCAGTGCCTTGAAATCCTCACGCGGTGGCAGGACCTGGTTCTCTGGACAAATGATTGGCTTAGCCCACTAGGAGAGGTTTGAACACCTGCTTGGAAATTTTTCAAGGGATAGACATCCCTAATCTAGACAGGCAGGCCTTTACAGGCAGCATCCCCGCTATAAGGGTGCTATTGAAATTTCTTTGCTTTATGGTAGCTGACGTCAGTGACTAATGAATGCTGTTACTTAGCAGAAATATGCAGTAACAGGTAGCATGTTGGAATCTGCCATTGAATAAAGAAGGGCTTTGTTGCAGTACAGAGCTGTAGGGATTAGTATGACCTCACGGTTGTGAGCAAGATGGCTCATACAGGCACCAGGTTTTTATTTATTTTGAACATGTAACAAGGAAAGCGTGTAATGCATTTTGCATGCCATAATAACAGAATACTAATTAAAAAAAAAATCTATACCACCTGTAATTCAGGTGTTTCCTTCTTGGCTGTTAATTATTTAGAACTCCTAGCTGTCCTGCTGCATTCTGACCTGGAAGCTGTTAATCATACACTACATACACAGTTTTCAGATCTGCCACTGGAGTATATGTATGTTGTTTTATAAAATATGTAAGACTCTTTAGTCATGTGGTTCTGACCAGTGGGTGGCCCATAAACAGATATTTTATCCTGCCTATCCATTAACATGTAAACAAATGTTTCCTTTGACAGTCACAAATGCATGTGCACAAAATATATTCCCAATGCAGTATCTCAAGAATTGTAACATCAGCATACTACAGGAAAACGGACTAATCCATTATATATATATTTGTAATGTAACAACAGTTTTTCTTTAGATGTGACCTGTATGTGGCTTATCTTATCTTATGTACTATATGATTAAACAATGTACAGTGTATGTCAGTTTGCAATATGTCCTTGATAGAAAATTTCCAGTGTCACGATCACTGATATATACTGAAAGTATATGCTGCTGTATTTTAAAATGGCCTAAACAATGTACACATTTCTCTTACTTGAAAGCATTATGTGAAGAATGAGGTATATATTATCAGCAATATAAAAACAAACATGTGCATTACATGTCAGAGATCAGCATACTGAATAGCATCCCGCGCAGAGAGCTCGAAGCTCAGAAATCAACGCTGTGTTTGTTGCTGCAGAATAAACTTTCTAAAATAAACGCTTAATTTTCAACACCTACTTAATTCTCAATGGGCTGCGTCTATCTCAGCAGACATGAGCTCATAGAACCCGTAACACTGGCAAAGACATAGATTTACAACTAAAATTCCCACCTTTTGGGGCCACACAACAAATACAAATTTCTGAGAAAGGGCAGAAAAAATACAAACGCTGAGGAAGAATCTGGACGATGGGGAGTGAATATTGAACACAAAGGACCTGATTCAGATTTAATTGTATAGTGTGCACGGAATTGTTACCTAAATATATGTACAGATGAAATCCGTAAGAGCAATTCAGACATACAAGAAAATGGAGTTAACCACACCCCCAGTCTCGGGACTGCCACGCACAGACAGTTCTCTAAGAGTGTGGATGTAAGTGTGGATGTGTTTCCTTATTGCGCATCACATGGAGGCCATCTAGGTACTTAAAGTTAATCAGCATTCACTTAGCCGCAACTAAACGCAAATGTAGACTTACAACTAAAAACTTCTTTGTATTTATCTCTACACTATTATATGACTATTAAATGAATTTTGTGATTTTTTTGCTAATATAATAATGCCGCATTGTAAGTATTACCCTAATATGTCTTGGAGCAACGAGCTACCTGTGTAATGTATGTTTATTGCTATTTAATAGTAAAATGTATGCTAATAAAAAAAAATTCTATAGTGTTAATGGTCTAATGGCATTAAACACATATATACAGAATGCATAGGCTAGAACCAAACCATATGTAAATCAACTCAACATTAGTAGAGGACTATCTTATATTTTTCCATGCATATGTATACATCTGCTAGGCATTCGCACTTGTAAATCAGTCCTAAATTAACAGGAACGCCCATACTGTACATTAGTAGCCCGCGTGCCGCTCATCTGCATTAAGAGTCTTGCCCCTCTAGCCTCGCATGCGGGACTCTTTTCATGCCGGTGTGTGCATCAGTCCTAAGTCAGCCGTCCGTGTCTGTAAATCAGTTAGCCACGGTTTCCATGCGTATGCTTGAGTTCTGGGCATGCGCAATATATCGGCTCGTAAAAATATGCACGGAGATTCTGTACGTTCTTTGTTGTGAATACGGCCCATAGTTAGGAGACAACATGTATTTGTTTCAGCTGCTCAACTTCTGACAGACTTTTAACAAGAAACTCTTATAAGTGACATTAACTCCCCTCCCAGCACTTATCTGCCAGCTATGCAAGATAATGTACAACTATAAAGAAATATCAATATATATTACTGTTGTATTAATCTAATCCATGCTCTCCCGATTCTCATCAACTATTCATTGAGATTAGTAATCTTTATAGGACTATAAATACTGACTGTTTAAAAGCGCTTTTAGTATGTTGTGGTTTATAACAACAGACTGAGTCACATAAATATTTTTAGGGGTGTGGTAATGTATGTTGCTAGGTAGCCTTGCATCTTACCTTACAATGTATAATAAGAGCATATAATGAATACAAATATTATAAATCATCCCAGATAAAATGCCAGCATGTGTCCCACAACATGTTTCTTTCTTCTATTCTAGATTATTATAGTTCTCATTACAATTCTGTGCTGCTACACTGGCAACAGAAACACAAATACTGTTTACACTATTTCTGATATGTTACAGCACAGTGCCTACGGTGCTATAACATTTTGTATGGTGTTATAGATAGGAACCTATGCAAATGGTGCCATCCAGACCTAAGAGCAGAAGCTCATGTTAACACTTTGTATTTCTCGCTATGGTGTCCTGACACCAGAAATGTTTTAATCCATCTACATTATGTTGTGATCATGGAGTACTAAGCACTTTGCATGTGAAAACGGGCATTATCGTATGAAAATGAAGTTAATGATATTTAAGAACTATCGATCGCCATTAAAAATTGCTGTTTCCAGGAAATCCATGTCCCCATCAGCCCATACTTCTAAATGCAGGCCGGTATTTCATAATATTTAGAATATACATTCATGTAAATAAAAAAATAATATTAACTAATATACTACTTCAAAAATATATATTTAAATTTGTCAAAAAAAAAACCCCAAAAAAACCCAAAACAAACAATAATCACACATGCACTTAAATTTATATTTTGCCCACAGGAATCACCAGTGATGTTCCTAGTTCATATGAGCAAGCAACACCAATAATTATTCCAATGGGCTAAATAAAACACACCATCAAAAAAAAAAAAAAAAAAAAGAGAGTCTAAACTTACCTGACCAGGATGACACGTCTCTGAAGAATGAACGAAGTCTTGGCACGAGTGTTTTTTCCTTTCAGGGATCACAAATATTCTAATTCCCACAGTGCATGCACCAGGACTTCATTCAAACTTCCTTTCATTGCAAATTTCATGAACAGTTTCCATGTTTGCTGCGACGAGAAGTTAAGGGAAGTAAGTTGAATACAAAACTCTAAGTAAATAGAGCCCTTAGTGTCTTTAGCCTAATGAAGAACACAAAAAAAGACTGATAAAATAAAACAATATTAAACATCTTACAAGTGTTATTCACAGGTTCCTTTTAAGGAAACTACATTTGAACAGTAAATGAATGTGAATGCCCCTGTGAAGGTGCTCAGGTAAGCAAAACCAGTGGAAGTCTTTGCTCCGATGGGCTGCCTTTTGGGCCGTCTCTACTTCGAATGGCAGCCATTTTATATATATTTTTATGAAGCGCTGAGTTTGCCGATCAGCATACTCATCCATTCATATTCGTCAGCACCGCCGCTGACAGCTCACCTCTCTG
The DNA here is from genome assembly GCA_011038615.1 of Limnodynastes dumerilii. NCBI lineage: Eukaryota > Metazoa > Chordata > Amphibia > Anura > Limnodynastidae > Limnodynastes > Limnodynastes dumerilii. Next base: position 252,399 of record WWET01000024.1, read on the forward strand.
GGGACTTTTAGTGTTAGGGTGGGGTAGGGTGGTTAGGGTTAGGCTCCTAGGAAGGGAGGGTTAGGGCCATAGAAGGGGAGGGTTAAGGTCAGGCTGCGGGAAGGGAGGGTTAGGGTCAGGCTGCGGGGAAGGGAGGGTTAGGGTTAGGGTAATGGAAGGGGGAGGGTTAGGGTTAGAATTAGGGGAAGTGTTTGGGTTACTTTTTAGACTTACCTATCAAAGCACCATGTTCGGTGCTCTGGTGATCGAGTGTTATGCCTCATCGAGGCATAACAAATTGATATCCCAGCCAGTTTTTAGTGGAAACCCACACCCAAGCAAAACAGGGCCTACCCAAGTAGGAAGGATACTTCAGCTGGTAACATTTCACATTTTATTTTAATTATTCAAATGTCACTAAATTATTTTTTGTTATTTCAAGTGGAAACTGGAAAGCTTACATTTAAACCAGTGACATTGATGAAATGTCAATAAATAATAAAACCAGTCTCTTAACATTATAATAATAAATGTGTGAAAATATTGGGAAATAACATCAGTTTTGGCAATATTATATTTATGTATTTGAAAGGAAACTATGTTGTGTTGTGAATAGCAGTCTGGTTCAGTACGTAGGCGTCTTGAATACATTGAGCTGAGATGTGATAGTTCCTCGGTCTCCCATTTAGAACAGGCTGCGTTCTTCTTAGTTGTATACACTGATGGCAGAAGGTCAAAAATAATTTCCGCATTGTTATTTGAAGATATAGTGTAACACTTTGCTCGCCAGCATTTTGATGCAGCCACAGTATAATGAGTTATAACTTACTCTCTCGCTATGTAGAAACAGGTTAATATTAGAATTAATCATAACACTAGGAAAATCTGCTCTAAAAGGCATGCAAAAGCATCCATTGTAAAGTTTTACCCATTTGAAACTATAAAGTAACTTAATATGATGCCTACAATAAGCAGTATTGTAAATGTTACCGGTTTAATATCAATTGCCTGCATGTATTGATATATAAGTCTAATTTAGACAGGTAGGACCGGATCCAGACCCCCGCATGCTTTCCATACGTGTGGGGGTCTTAAAGTCCGCACAGAAGAGCAGTGAACTCCCCTGTCACTCCCCTCTCTCGTGCGGACTTGAGGGCAGATACACTGTCATAAGGTAAACTTACCATTGACATGCGAATCAACGGTCTGAGTTTCGCACGATAGGCGATAAGTGCGTAGGGTGTCGGACAGAGATCTGGATTCTGCCCATAGTCATTAAAAAGGACGGAACAAACAACTTCCATCAATGAGAAATAACCACTTTCACTGCATTATTTAGATATTTCAACAATATAAATATCATTTTTTTTTAAATCTAGAGGACAATGTTGTTAATGACACCATATGTAATGCCATCATAGAGGAAGAGACAGGCGCGTTTTAAAAAGTGAGGGGGCCCTTGTGGCCTTCCTCACCAAACCCCCTCCCCCACCTTCC
>WWET01000024.1:265758-276376 GCA_011038615.1 Limnodynastes dumerilii
TCCTTCAATATAAAACTACTATTTAACTGTGTGAAAGAAGTAACTTATAAATCACCTATAAAAAAAAAAATATCAGAACAGGACTTGTTACAGCCAATAACCAAAGCAATTCCTTAATGTAGAATTTTTATTATTTTCAAATCTGCATTATAAACATCCTGCTTTCACAGAGAACATTGCTGGATGTCTTACATGTCCTGGCAGTCAGATAGTACGACCATATTATCAGTATTGTCATTTTACATATGTTTTATTTTTTAACAGTGCATCATATTAAGTAGCTCTTCACAATTTTACACACAGGAGCGGGCACAGATGTGGAGCCGCCGCCGTCCAGAATCCGGAGCTCTCCCTCCAGGAAGGGGGGAGGAGAAATAACAGAAGGCGCCCTAGGCCGCCGCGGAGCAAGGCCGCAGATGCAGGGTGCGCTCCGGGACTGCCGCCGGCTTGCAGAATGGCGGTCCCACACGCCAGGAGGTAAAGGCAGGCACCGAGTGGGGTCTGGAGCTGCAAGGATCCGGGTGAGTAGGACGAAACCCGGGTAAAATCGGCAAATATACCCGGAGCTCCTGTGTCGCACGTCTTGTCTCCAGCACGGCAGGACACGCCTCATGTTTTATATTTTAACAGTGCATCATATTAAGTAGCTCTTCACAGTTTTACACACGTCAAACTCTGCCGCATTACAGTCTAATTCCCTAACAAACAAGCACACATACACACATATACACGCTAGGGGTAATTTTTGCCTCGTGCAGTATGACAGTGTGGGCGGGTCAGGAGAAGAGCTTGGGCAGGACGCGTCAGAACTTATTTGCCGCGTTTTCGGGCTCCAAAACGTTTGCAGCTATGATAATATACCTTACATATAATACACACATTGGAAACCCCCCTTTCAAAATCCTGCGTTTGCCACTGCAGAAAGTAGGTCCAAGTCTGGAACCAATATGCAAGTACTCATTCTATTTTGTTAATATTGCTACACCTTCCTAACAACTTATTTATCCCCATATATATCACAAAAAGAGAGAAAAAAATGTAATAAACACCATAATCAGGATGCCAATATGACCCTCTATAGTACAAAAATTTACAATATTATCATTAAATTTATAGAGAAGGGTGCCACATAGACAGAATAAAGTGCAATAATATAAAAAAAAAAACACACAACAAAGATCCGTCATATCAAAGTGCACAACATCCATGATGTATCTTAGCACCGTGAAATATAGACTGTGCTACAATTTAATAAAAAAAATTACAAAATCTTTATTTCATAGAAAATTCAATATTAAAAATAAGTAGCCACAATTCATTAAAAAAGAAAGGAAACTGCAGTGATTCACATAATAACCCACTATACTTCAAATTAGTCCACATAAGCACATATGAGCATAAATCCAAGACAAGTTACAAATGAATATAATAATATTTATTCAAACACCATAAGAATGCCAAAGAAATATTCATATGTAACAAGATGAAACATTGTTGCAAGTCCATATATCTACCGACTGTAGTAGTGATCCAAACAATGGGGTAGATCCAAAACTACGTTTGCAATATGTTTACTCGTGTAGCGTATTCACGCGTGCGTACCTTCTATACACTCCCCTTGTCACACCCCTTGAATGTACGTATTTTGTTAAGATACGCTTTCCAAACCCTTCCTTAACTTTTGGCAACGTAACCGCAGTCATACGCACACGTACGTATGGGCAACACGTATTTACGCAGCTAAGCACGCCCATACTGTACACTTTAAATACAAACCCCCGCCTACATAACGTATTTCAGACGTATTTTTGCGAAACGTAAAATTGGTACTCCCACACGTAAGTAGTTACGTGACACATACGTGAATGGCCCATACGTTCACATTTACGCTACGTTACAGAGCGTATTTTCTATGGTACGCATGCGCAGTACTTACTAAAACGCGATTTTTCGTCTCCGCCACGCGTAAATTCACTCACAAGCGTTGTTCTGGATCTGGGCCAATATTCCTATGCTGAAAACAAAAAGTAACTGAAAAAGAAAGATGAAAAACGCCACCTTGTTTAAGGATCTTGGATCTTCTCCATGTGGTGTCAATGGTAGATCCAAGATATTCAGATATGTAATCATCTGTTTGTAAAACATTAATATGTTTGTTAACAATGCTTTCTATGTCTCTCCATTGATTACAAAAATTAGTAATGAATCTAATCTTATCATCACCAAACGTGCGTTCACGTTTGTTAGGGATCAAAGTATTGCGATCAAATCCTGATACAAATTTTTTTTTGTCCTCTTAACCAACCTTTTGCTATATTCTTGATTGATCAGCCTCTGCGATAATTGTTCTGCTCTCAGTCTGAAATCTTCATTATTGGCGCAGTTATGACGTAACCTAAAAAATTCAACTTCCTTATCCCCGTCATGCAAACTGCATCTATCATTTGCAATATAATCTAAAAGTTTGCAATATAACCTCTAAGGCACTCCGCTGCCATGTACCTCAGACATTTTCTTTTCCTCTTTACATCACACCCTAACATTGCTAGCGTAGGCTTCTGCTGCAAAATATTATTGCCTCTCTTTATTGTAAACTCTGTCAGGATTTATGCCAATGCTCCCTACAGGACTGGATTCTTTACACAAAACATGGTTCTTGCGCTTAACAAGTGAGGAACCCATCCAGAATGGAAACATTATTATAATCTTTCTCATTGGAAAAACGGTTCCCTGGATTATGCAGAAAGCAGTATGTAAAATTGTCATTTTCATCTTAAGTTGACGGGTGACATCTCACATTGAGAGAACAATCTGTTATATAAAGGAGAAAATACTGAATATTCACCGGTTTAAATACTTTTCAAAATAGAAAATTATCAAAGTACACAGAAAACCTTTTATAACATAAAGTAATATATTTGCAAATAAACCAAACATAGCTGTATATACTTCATAAACCACTATGCAATACAACAATACTTTTTATTTATTTATGTGTTTATTAACAGGTTTTTATATAGCGCAACCAGATTACGTAGCACTTTACAGTTTTAACACTTAACAATTATATTCTACAGAATTTGTGCTAAACATCATAGAAAATCCTAAACTGTCTAAACACTATATAAACTGTCACAAGTAGGGTAACTTTCATTAAAAGGGTAATTAATAAGTGGTAAAAGCACAATAAAACACTTTAAATATGCTTGGAAGAAAATGTGAATATCCTAAATTATAAACTAAACTGAGCACCAAATAAGGTCTAGGGTCAGTATGGTTTAAAATTCAAATTGGTGGCAAATAAGATGGGCCATGTGGTCCTCTATTGCTAACTGGTAAATTCAGAAGTTATAAAATCAAATCAAACGTTACAAAGTGCTTTGGAACAATAAAACACTGATTGTGGGAGCATACACACTAACACAATATCATTCCAAATACCTATTTATTGTGTGATAGGCATTATAATTAGGTGAAAATGCTACAGTATGTACAACGCTTAACAACTAAACAATCAGAATGCAGAAAGGAACACCGGATGACCTCAAAGTAGATCAGGCCAAAACATTGATCTCTTGAAATGATGGCTTCTGAACCAGTAGTGCAATGTGCGAATTACATCACCTGCATGCTGTTAGACGCATATTAACCATCAGCGTGATTCACTCATTATAGACCCAACAACAATGCCCACATTAGATAATAATTCTTTGATGTGGGCATTATTATTAGGGTTAATATTAATGTAGACATTGTTATTGGTGGTATGAGAGCATTATTTATGGTGCTTTTATTTGATGTGGGCATTGTTATTTGTGCTGTTATTAAATTATAGCCCCAATAATAATTTTTAATGTGGACATCATAAGTGGGTCTGTTATTTGTTGTGGGCATCAATATTAGTGCTGTTATTTTTTGTAGTCATTTTAAATGGTGCTATTATTTACAGTGGTCATTGTTATTGGGGCTATTAGTGAAGTTATATATTACATAATAGCACCAATAACAACATTCATATGACAAAATAGCTCCAGTAACATTGCCCACATTAAGTAATACTATCAGTAATAATGTCCACATCAGAGCTCGACATAAAAAGGTAAACGGGGTTATACCATATTGTCACTTCTCGCACTGCCATTCATTTTCGCCGCAGACCCGCTGCTGACAGTTCCGGAGTGGTGAGTAACCTCTCTGGGGACATTTAGTGTTGGGGTGGGGTGGTTAGGGTTAGGCTCTTAGGAAGGGAGGCTTAGGGCCATAGAAGGGGAAGGTTAGGGTCGGGCTGCAGGGAGGGGGGTGTCTTAGGGTTAGGCTATAGAGAAGGGAGGGTTAGGGTCAGGTTAGGGAGAAGGAAAGGTTAGTGTTAGGGTTAGGCTGTGGGTAAGGGCGGTAAGGGTAATGGAAGGGGAGGGTTACCTATCACTTACCTATCAGAGCACCGTGTTTGGTGCTCCTAGGATGGTTTGCTATCGAGGCATCGAGGCATAAGCAATCGATCGGAATAGGGCCATTCGAAGCGAGGACCCACACCCGTTTTTTTTACCTCTGTTTTTACCTAAATGTTTTTACTAAACATTATTTCTATGTTTCCATAACACCACTTTTACATTTTGGCATAAAGGTATAAGAGCCTCTGCCATTAAGGTTCCTTCATATATACAGGTACACTCTATGACTTTTGTAGTAATCAATTTCAATCACAGTAAACAGTTGATCAGTGAATAGCACTTGTGCCTGACATTGCTGAGGCCTTATATGTGGAAAGTTTGTATGTTCTCCCTGTTTTGGAATGGGTTTCCTCTCGGGTGCTCCAGTTTCCTCCCACATGGCAATAACATGCTGGTAGGTTAATTGGCCGCAGACTAAATTGACCCCAGTATATGTATGTTTGGGAACTTAGAATGTAGCCCCAATGGGAGAAGCAGATGTGAATGTAAAATATTCTCTGTAAAGTGCTACATAATCTGATGGCGCTATATAAAAGCCTGTTAATAAATAAGAATTATAGAGAAGGAACCAAAACACAAGAAAATTGGTAAATAAATGCAATATTTTAGTGATCCAATTACTAAAAATATATATCACACAAGCCATATAAACACACATGATAAAATATCAAATTTAAACCTCCGACAGTGGACCCCCAGCACCATACCAAGGCTAATGATGAAGAAAAGTGCAGTGAGCCACTAGAGTGCCAGGTGTTTGTGACCTCTGTAAGGGAACTCTCTGCCTTCCAGCAGCTTTTCAAGCTTTTTCTGGCTTTTTCAACTCATTGAACTGCCTTTTCTTCATCTTCAGCCTTGGTACGGTGTTGGGGTCTTCTGTCAGGGGGTTTAATTTTTGTTATAATGTATGTTTATATGGATTTTCTGTCTGATATGTATTTTCTGTCAAAGAGATCAGATAAATATTTTATTTATTTACCAATGTTTTGTTCCTGTGTTCCCTTCTCTATAGTTGCACTAGTTTACACTTCTCTGTGATTAAATATTAAAAGATTCCAGGTTGATCTTGCATAACTATGAAAGTTATAGAGAGGACCTGCATATTAAGAAGGAGTCTTTATTGCAGAGACTCTTATACCTGTATATTGCAACTTATATTTTCGTTATCAGCTTAGTTTTTACACCACAGCATCACAAGCGCTTTTTGGTTCACCGACCCCTTTTTTTTTGCTTATTTAATTTTTTAGAGGCTGGTCCCTCTATGTTGAATCAGTTGCGGTCACTGGCAAATTAATGCTATCAAACAACCAAGCATACCATCCACATTTGTACACTTACACAGTAGTTAGAAAAGAACTAGAAAAATCAAGAGACCAACCTGTTTAAAATACCAATAAGGCCATGAAATATTCTTATGGTAAAGTGCTTGGACAAGTTATGTGATTGAGTTATGACACATCTGAACAATGAAACAGACAGATTGATGTTATTCATTTAAAAGAGTTATATGCTGAAGACATAAAAACTGGATTACAATTCTGTGTGGGAATATATGCAGGTAGAAAAATATATACTTTTTGAAATTGCACACACAATGAAGAAATAAGTCAAGTAGACCTCTAATCCAATATATCTGACTATATTCAGTTTATATCAACTGAATATTTCAATAGATTTATCTATAATGCTTAACAGATTTAACTTCCCCAATCAAATATCATTTGTTTTATCTTCAGATAGAAACATAAGGAAAAAAGGAAATATCAACTTTAATATGTGAAGTTCTAACATCTTAATTATAAATGGACATAAGTACATTGGGGTAGATCCAGAACTCCGCTTGCAATCCATTTACTAGCGTAGTGTATTTACGCTTGCGTACCTTCTATACACTCCCCTAGGCACACCCCTTGAATGTACGTACTTTGACCGACTTCCGCTTTTTAAATCCTACCTTAACTTTTGCCAGTGTAACCGCTATCATCTGCACACGTACGGATGGTCAACATGGACTTATGCAGCTAAGCACGCCCATACTGTACACTTTAAATGAAAACCCCTGCCTACATTGCGTAAATTAAATGTACTTTTGGCTCACGTAAAATTGGCACCCCCACATGTACGAATTTACGCAGATAATACATGAATGGCCCAAACGGTCAGAGTTACATTACATTACATAGCGTATCATCTGTCGTGCACATGCGCAGTACATACAAAATCGCGATTTTACGTGTCCGTCAGGCGTAAATTCGCACAGAAGTGTAGTTCTGGATCTGGGCCATTAATATTACTACATTTCTAAATATTAGAGTTATAGGACCTGATTCACACTTAAGAATTCTTGGGATTTTCTTAAGGATTTTTGGTGCGTATATTTAAGAACGGATGCACTGCGCATGCTTAGTAACCTTTCAACGCTATTAACGTAGGACTTAAGTACGCAAATTACGTTCTTAGACACTAAGAACTTAAAGTCTCTAGGTTCCTAGTAACATATGCAAGAATTGGCGTTCCATGAATAAGTACCTAGAAAGATACGCAGATTTGGGTGGAGAGAGGCATTTAAATGAGCAAATGAAGGCGCGGTTATGCAGTTAAGTTCCTAAGTAGTCTCCCTACGCATTCAAATGCGAACCTACAGTTAAGGGAGCCCTATGGCACTCGTAAGTCACGTAAGAACCTATAGTCGTAAGTCACATAAGTGCCTATATTTAGGCACCTAACATGTTCTTAAGTGTGAATCAGGTCCACAGAGAGTGAAAGCCACATCAATTGTATGGGTCAAGAAAGCTGCAAGTAAACAGGTATATGTATATAACCTTTCAAGTGATTGGGTAGGAAAAGGCACCAGATAGTCTGAATCTTTTCTTTCAGTTTCCAGTAAAATAAGGGAGGCGGGGGGGGGGGAGGGGAGAATACAAAGCTAAAGCAGTACCTTTATTCAATACACCCATGTGATGCTGATAAATAATATCTACAAATGAAGTGGTATGGTGGCTGGGGTCCAATATTACAAATATTGAGTGAGGAGAGTCATTATTGCAGAAACATTAAGTGCAATTCATGTGCGAACCAGATTCTGATTTTCAAGGGCCTAATGCGATATCTTTATTAACAATTCCATTTAATAACATGTAAATAAACATAATGCAGACCATAGAGTGTAATGTAAAAGATAACTTATGCATACCAAAAATAAAGCAATATGGCATTAAAAGAATAAGCCAGAGGTGTACCATGGATGAATGGAGCAAGTGAATGCTCTGGTGCTCCCCAACCCCATCCTCCTGTAATGTTAACCAATATTTGCTAGCTAATAGGAAGTGATGTTATTTACTTAAATGAATATTAAAAGGGTTCTTCTCTTTGTGCCTCATGTTGATTCTTAATTCACTGAAAATCTGGGGAGAAAATAAGGATAGCAAGCATTACACATCTCCTCCTACCCCCACCCCATTACATATTTCCCTTCCTCTATTACACATTTGCCTTTTGGTCTTTTCTCACTAATGACATACCTGTCTTCTTGTGCCCTCTATCCAATACGCTTCCCCCTCTCGGCACCCCTACATAGATACATACATCTCCCTCCCTGTCCTATTTACATTACACATCTCTCTCCTTGCTCCCCCTCCATTATACATCCTGACTCCCTTATATTACACATTGATGGACATGGCCACTATATAAAGCACAGGGGTATATTAGGGGTCTGGGAAGGACACATACTATACACTATATATTGTGCCATTCCCAGACCCCTAATATGCCCCACATATATTATATTTGTCATACCTAGAGCCATGATATTCCTTACTTGTAAATTATATAGTGTGCTATTCCAGACCCCTAATATTATCCCACATGTAATACTAATTATTTTGGGATCTGGGAGGATGGCACTTGGCTGTGTTCTGTGGTGCCCCTTTGGTCTGCCAGCGTCTGGAGCACAAGCTCCACCAGCTCCACCCTCGCTACTTTCCTGGTCATAGCTGGATCTTACATGGAGCTGCTATTAAGGTTTATGTTGTGATACTGCCACATATGTGTCCATGAGAAGACCATACTGTTATAAGATGATCCTATTAAAAAATATGGGGAGCATGGTAAATGAGGTTAGAAAATGACTTGTAGTCATCATCTAATCATAAGTCCCTGTGGTGCAGACTGGTTAGCCTGAGCTCATACACTCTGACTAATGTGGCTAATGTGCCAAACACTAGCTTGGAATAAACACCCTAATATACAGAATTGCAGCCTGTCAGTATAGAAAAGTAAAGTAGGGAAGAGAGTGAGGAAATACACCAAAGAAAACAAGTTTCTTTCTAACTTTAAACATCATGTAAAAAGTTACCAATAAATAACATACTATAAATAATTGTAAATAATAATTGCTGGCAGCGAAATGATGTTATAAACAATAATATAAAGCAACCACCTTGCATGTCCCTGATGGGACAACAAAGACTGCTCACAGCTGTTCTTCATTATACCTTTAATTCACATACAGTTATCTCTTGCCCGCTTACATTTATTATCCAATTCGGGACAGGTCATCCTCCCACAATGCAGGATAACAATATAAAAGATTCTCCATAATTTATCTTCAGCGTCTGTCTGTCCACACAGCCGTCCATTTTTCTTCACACACAAGGCCGAGTGGGAGATGAGAACATGACAGCTATTTTCTGATTCTCGTTAAGGGGTCATTGACCCTCGTATCACATGACACTAAGTGAAGTAAAAATGAGATTGTTGGTTTGCCGTTCACGTTTCTCAAACAACAAAGGAAAGAAGTGTTTTCGCCATGTGTGCACCTTATGTGTAGAGCCCAAATCTTTCACTGAGCTACTAATGTAACTCAATGGCAAATTCTTCTAAAACTCAAACCCTAGTCTCCAATATTAAATGGCAGAATTGCAACTGAAATGACATTTACTGTACATATGCCAACTCTGTAAATGCTCCTAAGCCGAGCGCTGGGGGCCCTCTAAAGACCCTTCTCATTTTGGTAGTGTAATGTTTGGCTGATCCAAAGGTTCACGCAAACTGGCCGTAGCAGGGGCGTTTTTAGAAGTGAGGGGGCCCTTGTGCAGGATTTGTCCATGGCCCTCCTATCCATTAAGGCCTCCAACTCACCCTCCCCCCCTCGACAAAACCCTTCCTCCACCCCCTGTCCTCCCTGCACCCATAATAGATATGCCAATGTAGTGTACAGTGATGAATATGTGCTCGCAAAAAATGGTCAGGCTGTGTGTGATTCAAGGGAGCATGTAACGGTACCACTGCATTCCTATGCAATTACAGCAGATAGCAGACAGGCACAAAGCACACAAGCCCAATGCAGCTGTGGGACCATATACGTATTGCAAGTGCATTGTATTGTATACTGGAAATAGAGGTTATGAATATTGCAAACACTTCAGTCTTAATGTGAATGCACTTAAACAATATCAACAAATGCTAAAAAAAAAAATTATGAATGTATTGAGCATGCACAGTGCAAAATCATGCTGAGATATACTACGCAAGGCCTTTGTGTAACTACAATAAAAATAGAAAGGCAACATTGATGTTCACATTGAACAGTAGCTCGGTCTGTTCAAGTACAACACGGAGTGGCTGCAAGTGTAACCAGTCTGTGCAGGGGCGTAGCTAAAGGTTCATGGGCCCAGGTGCAAAAGGTCAGCTTGGGCCCCCCCACATAGAGGCTGTTTGAGGTGCACTACCGTAGTGCCAGTGGAGCGCAGCACACCTCAAAAAACCTGTATGATCAGGTCCACAGAAGACAGATTAGTGACAGGCTGGTGCCCCCAGTATCCCTCATCGTGTGTCCAGTTCCCCCAGTATCCCTCATAATATATCCAGCCCCCCAGCATCCCTCATCATATGTCCAGTACCCCAGTATCCCTCATCATATATCCAGTTCCCTCATTATCCCTCATCATATGTCCAGTACCCCCAGTATAGTATCCCTCATGTCCAGCTTCCCCAATATCCCTCATCATATGTCCAGCCCTCCAGCATCGCCCATCATGTGTCCTGTCCCCCCAGTATCCCCCATCAGGTATCCAGTCCCCCATCATGTCATGTGTCCCCCCAGCATCTCCCATCATATGTCCAGTCCCCCCAGCGTCCCCCATCAGGTGTCCTGTCCCCCCAGC
>WWET01000024.1:288034-300005 GCA_011038615.1 Limnodynastes dumerilii
ATATAGTCGGCTGGATTCAGATGTAATAGAACCAGCTGACTTATGTTCACTTTGGCCCTGATTCACATTTAATAACGTTCCTAAATATACGCAGACCATGTATCTTGGCATTTTTTACGATTTGCGCATGTGTGATCCTGATGTTACGCAAAGAAACCCATTACGCATGGAGTTCATTTCCGAGCTTAGTGACATCTGTAAGAAGGGAACAATAGTCCGTAAGAAGGAAGTTAAGAAAAGTGGGTTGCGGGAGGCATTTAAATAGGGCTGAATGGGCTGGGTTAGGCAGCTCCGTTCTTATTTAAGCAAACTCTGCACAAAGATAATAGTAGGGTTTATTCTGTGTAACATAGTTACCACATCACTACATACACCATCTCCCCGTTGTATCCCCATCCTCCCCACTAAGGTACGTGGCGCTGGTTAACTAATTCTATATCTGCACAAAGATACGCACAGAGAGTTGAGATAGGTCTATGGTGGCCACTTGCCACTTAGGTTCGTAGTTTTGCAAATCCGCAAGTACTTATTTCATTGTCAAGTGTGAATCAGGCCCTGTGCATAAGTCAGCTGTGAATGGGCACTGCACATGCGCTGTAGCAATTCCTCCGCATCAGAACACCGCATTATGCAGTTACATTCCATGTGGTATTTATACTCCACAAGGGGAAACCAAGCGACTGCATGGTGGGTGTGCTTAAGCATTTAAATCATACAGTAAGGGCTGGGTTTAGTATTCCGCACAGACTGATTTCCATGTGGAATACTTAAGTTTTTTTGTTATTATTTGTCTTTTTTATGATAATGAGAAATAATAACAAGTCAAAGGGGTGCTCAGTGCATGTAAGGTGTAATTTGGACGGACCCATCACTGATGCCCCTTGGCTGTAAATATGTCTACAACAGTCAGCCAGCTGTAAATTTATCCCTGGAGGTTAGTCACAGTCCTCAGGTCATTTGTAGCCTCTTAATCAATCACAGACTCTGCAAGGCAAAGCCTCAGCATTTTAAAGCTGGCGTCTTTTATGGTGAGTAACTGAGTAATAAAACGAACAGAAACCTCAGGTCATTCTTTTCTTGTCCTTTGCACCGATCACCAACAAGTTTTCATTTCATAGAACAGATTTTCTTCACAGATGAGCTTTTAAGTGTAAATATTTTAAAGAAATTGTTTATTTTACAATTCTGAATGGAAAACATTAAGACCTTAAAAAAACAACTACTATTTTTTCACTTGAAAAGTTTATGTCGTAATGGATCGAATGAGATCTTAGATACAACATAACATTTTTTACGGCACTTTTTGCAACTTTCTAAATAAATGTTACATCATCTTTATGAGGATAATTTAGACAAATTAAATGAGCAGTTTTATTAGTACATATGGTAAATATGTATACAATTGTTTCTGAAATGCATCCACAAATGCATTTGTTTAGTCCACTTTCACACATCTTTGACACAAGTTGTATTTTGTAAGCAAATTGCATATTTAAACTCTTTTTTTTATTGAAAATAAGATGCAAGCAGAATATATGTTTATAGACTATCTTCATACCTAATTGCATACAGATTCATTTAACTTGTTTTTAAATAGTCCTAACCAAAAAAAAATCATAGACTAATGCTTTAAGTTTTCTAAAGTGAGACTATGCCCCATTATTGTGTTATCTGCCTGATGCCAGCACTTATATTCAGAATAAAGGGATAATACTCGGGATGCTTTTGCTAGATGGGGGATATCACAGGTGCCCCCCTTCCTTCCTAAACGCAGCTTTACTATGATCAGAGCACAGCAGGTGAGATATAGTGCTGGAGCCAGGATGTCTGTGGCACATGGTTCTATTACAGCTCAGAAATGCAGCCAGCTGTCCTTTGTCAAGTCAAGTGTTCACCCTTAATGAATGTTTTTTACTCAGAGCAAGTGCCATTTGCACCACACACAGACAAGTGTGAGATGGGTGGAAGAATTCTCACACCCCTGTTAAGATCGAAAAGTTTTACTGCACCTGTCACCCCTGTTTTGCTGCCTGTCTGCCTTTGTGATCTCTATATTTTCTGCTTTAGCGATTGCAAATGATAGTAACAATCTTATCTGTCCGTCAGTTACTTTGGGTGTGGATAGAAATACATAAAATATTCTAATATTATTTATCCCTGGGCTAACAACATAACAAATCCAATCAAGATTTATTGCTTTCCTATTTATTTACACATGGGGCCACCCATTACTTTAGTGAATGTAATGTCATAGAATACATGTGTTTTAAAAACTAGCCTATGGTAAAACCATTACAGAGAAATGACAATGAAAAGACTAATCTATGAATTTTTAGGTACAATTTTTTTAAACAATCGCTTTAAAAGACAAGTTATGTATATCAGCCTTTTATGTTATCTGGGTGACCCATCTCCCCATGCCTGAGTAGCACTTGGGCCTCGCAGTGCTGAGGTCATGAGTTCAAGTCCTGAACTGGGCCTTATCTGTGTGGAGTTTGTATATTCTCCCCGTATCTACGTGGGTTTTCTCCAGGTGCTCTGGTTTCCTCCCCCATGCCAAAAACATAGGGGCAGGGACTGATAATCATTCATTATAATTAGTAGGGTATGCACACTGTACACATGGGTGACTATTCTGTGCATGACCAAAGTGATTGGCTTTCTAATTGTATGTATATGTGCTTTTTTTTAAGCTTATGCAAACATTCATTAATAATATGTATCATATAATATCATTAATATGTATAGTTTTTTTTTATCACACATATATATTCTATATTTCTATATTCTATATTCTGTATATATTCTATATTAATTATATGTATAATATAATATCATTAATATGTATAGATTTTTTTCACACATATATATTCTAGCAGTCTCCCTATATATACCTCCCCCTAATAGTAGCTATCAGAGGGAGGAAAGGGGGGAATAATGGGAGACTGCTAGAATTCCTTTCCATTGTAAAAGGAAGAATCTGCAATGCTGCATTTATAGTAACAGTAGTCTTCCATGGCAATCAATGGTTAGTAAATATAAATCACTTTGTTTTTAATCGTCTGAAAATGAAGCAATAACTAGTTAGTAAATAGAGCCCTTTATCTTACAATGTAATATCGAGAGATTGGATCCAGACTTCCAATAAGGGTCCAATAAGGCAGTGTTCCCCAACCTCAGTCCTCAGGGACCACTAACAGGGCATGTTTTCCAGGTGTCACTGCTGGAGCACAGGTGTGTTCATTACTAACTGACACATTTTAAAAGCTCCACAGGTTGTACTCATCATATCACTTGTGATTCTTTAAGGAAACCTAGAAAATATGGACTGTTAGGAAACACTGCTCTAGTATATGGCCAGCTTAAGAGCAAAACAGATGCAGAACCATTTTAAACTGCTAGGAATACAAATTTAAATGGTGAAAACAGACTTCAGGCCAGATTCTCATTATATCACTTGTGATGCTTTAAGGAAACCTAGAAAATATGGACTGTTAGTGGTCCCTGAGGACTGAGGTTGGGGAACACTTCAATAAGGGTCTTAATTCAGTCACTGGGATTCCGGTCGCCACTTTTTGCGATTGCGTATTTCTGTACAGAACTGGATCCGAAAGATACAGATAGGTTGGCGTGAGTGTTCATTTAAGGTAGTGGCTTCCTCAGTACTCACACGCAAAGCTGGTTACAGTGGGAATCCAGTATCGGATCCCCTCTGATGCTGCACATAGAGTGATTGTTAGTTTGGATAAGATCCAATGATAGAAAAGTATTTGTATTATTAAATTATTTCAAAATGAAGAATTAGACACAGAAGCACATTGGCCATCAGGTCTAAAGGGCACATTCAGTCACATCACACTTGTGCTATGCCAAACATTTTGAAAAGATTTTCTGACTCAAAGTTCAAAAGATGCTATTATCTATACTCAGCACATTAATTACTATAAATATAATCATGTGACATATAAACAACAATTGTAGAATACATTTACAAGGAAACACAGAAATAATGGTAACTCAAGACTCAACATTTAATGGAGAAAAAAAACAACCTTGTAATAGGTATGACTAAGTAACGGCCATGACTTTATAGATCACATAACACATTACAAATAAAGGGCCTGACCCAGAATTGGAAGCACCAACAAAAGAAGTAATAAATCTGCACCTGTCCAAAACCATGTTGGACTGCAGAGGGAGGCGAAATTAAAATGTGTAAACAAGTCATGTTTTATAGCGAAATTAGAGTAAAAAAAACTGTTGAGCATTAGCATGAAATTAACACAATCTGACAGTATTCGCATGTAAAAAATATTAAGTTCATTTGAACCCCTCACATTGTAACATCTTTGTCCTGGTGCTGTTACTCCTAAACCTGGATCAGCCCCAAAGAGTAGTGTCAGTGGGCCAGATCCTAAACTACATATGCGATCGATTTTATGCTAGCCGCTGACGTAAAATCGCCCATTAGTAACTCTGAACGTACGTACCTTCAGCGTACCTACAAACAAAGGGGCGGGTTCATCCATACGACACGGTAAATACGTTTGGTAGGCGGAGGGAGGCATTTAAATTGTACAGTATGGGCCGGGTTAGGCAGTTACGTGCGTGATTCCAGTACGTGCGTCAGTACTTACACTTTGAAAAGTTAAGGTAGGGTTTGGGAAGCATAAAACAGCCAAAGTAAGTACGAGAGAGGGGAGTGCATAGAAAATACGCTAACATAAATACACTACGCGATGTAACGTAACAAACCCTTAGGTCTGGATCTACCCCAGTGTCAGTGTTACCCTTATATTGTATGACAGCAATTATGAAGTATAAGTATATATAGTATATAAGTATATAAGAATACCTGTTCATATGGGTGACAGAGAGAATAACTGAGATATTTATAAAATGTTAATCATTATATAATGTTATAATGTACACTATGCAGCACAACTAAACATAGTCTGTGGTAAGATTACATATCTTTGTCCTGAACAGCCTGCTAACTGAATATATGAATATTCATTTATCTCATCTACTATACATACACATGATCATGGATGGACTGCAAAATAAATCAATCTTTTATTCATAAAGTTATCAAAGTGAATATATAGTAAAAAGACGCTTAGTCCACATTGGATCACTGGATGGTCCACAATGTTCCAGGAGACTGATAGGCACATGTGTGTCTTCCAGTTGCCTTGTCAGATTTACAGAGCATTGGTACTATAGAACGGAACCAGATCTCCGCTTCTGCTGTGGTTGGAGCTTTAAGCACAGTGGCAGCAGTGATCTGAAGCCGGATCCCCGCTGTAGTCCCATGTGTGTGACCATTTGTTTGTCCTGTCTTAAATTTTCTACGCCATTCTTACTTAAAATGGAGATGCTCGGAATTACAATCAGATGTTTGCATTTTCCCCAATATTAACCAATGTTTTTCTCTAAAGCTTGGGTGAATTCTCAGCTTCGTGACAGTTGTATAAAAAGCAACATGTGCGTGTGCCAATACGCTTTTTACTTGAATGCTAAAATACCTTTAATCAGTCTCTGTATTTGGATGCAGCAAGTGGCTATCAGACCAGCTGAGGGAGAACTGTGTGAAGTATAAGTCCTGCTGCTGCTCAGCTGTCCCACCTGCTGATATGTGCAATGTGGCACTGAGGAATCCTTTGCTGCCCCAACTACTTCCGGACGTTCATCAATTACTGGTATTTGAGAAGTGGCTGACACATAGTTTATCCCAAGAGGCCATTTGTACAAGAAATATCTTCTGTAATGCCAGTAACATTTATAAGATCCTTTGCGCTATGTTAGAAGTGTAGATGAGCCGAGAGACAGCTTAACGAGCTGCCACACAAAGACAGGTCTGTTACTCTAAAAGAGATATGTGGGCATGTATACTGTATATATAGATACACATACACTGTTTCACATACTGTATGCATCTCAATTCATTACAGACAATACATACTGCGCATGCGTAGTAGCTATTGTACGTAATCTGCGTATCGTTTCGATACGTAGATTGCGTATATGCGGTCTAAAAGACTCCTATAGTCTTTCTGGAGACTATAACTTACATATTATGGACCGTATTCATAGATCCGTTTTTGCGTGGGGTTGCACGCGTATTTTTAGGAGCGAATTAACTTTTTCCACGCACATTACGTAGTATTTCCAAACGTAATTGCTTTTGGCACAGACTTGTGAATGGCACTTAGGGACATACATATGGAGGGGCGTGCTTTTTACCTGGACGGTAGAAGTTATGTGAAAGTGGGTGGGGGGAAGCATTTAAATGGGCATTTGAGGGCGTGGTTAGATAAATACGCATGTACGTAAGTAACATATGTGCGTAAGTACACATGTAAACTTAAGGGAGCCCTGTGGAGGCGGAAGTCGTCGAAAACCCATCCGGCCGAGGGGGGTGTCATGGATGTTGCCTTGATACGGATCTGTGAATCTAGTCCTATGAGAGTGAAAAGAGAACACACAGGATGAAAGGGACATTCAGTAACTTGGATAGAAGCATATACATGGAAGCACAACAGGTTAGTAGTCATTCCAGAGCAGTGGTATAGAGAGAGAAGAGCAGAAGACATGGGAAAAGCTTTAAGCTGGGTACACATTGGCTGTTTTACAAACAATCAGGTGACATAAAACTATTTTACTCCAGATTTGAGGTCACAATAAGCGGATAAGCGAATAACCGGACATAAATCAGAAGCATAAGAAGAATCCATTGAAGATTTGCTAACATCGGGACATTGTTGATCGTGAAAATTAATCAGTTAATCAAAAAACCAATCAATTGTTTAGATGCTGTTTCATGCGATTCCACAGCTTTGATGGACAGTATACATTGTCGGGTTGTTGGTTTAAACTGTTGTTTATCATGACGTGCATGATAATCGGCAGAAAAAGCACCATTGTGCACTCAGCTTTATAGTTCCCACAAATATACTGAAAGCAGAGAGAATATAGATGCAGAGAAATGAAAAAGATTTTTGGTAACAAGGATAAAAGTCATGTTTGGACATTGACCCAGATCCAGACTTAATAACAACAGCTAATTTACGCATGCTTCATGTGTAAATATGGCGGTGGGATCGCACTGTGCATGTGCGCGGCACGCATTGTAACTCTGATCGTACATAACTTCATCGTAACTCCATACGAAAGGCCGTGACATCACTATGAACATATGCATTGTGGGAGGAGGAATTATACAATATGGGCTGGGTTAGGCACTTACGTACGTCAAGGCGATATGTACGACCAGAGATACGCAAGGAAAATTTAAGGTAGGGTTTTGAACTCGTAAATCAGCTAAGTTACATGCGTGCAAGGGGAGTGCCGGGGGGGGGGGCATTATACTAAATAGAGCGTAACTTGGCTATGCTTGCATATGTAAAATGACCTTAAGTCTGGATCTGGCCAATTGTCCTGAAGACTTATGTATAACATGCAAGTAGTTTGCTTCATCATCTAATTGTTATGGAAAAATATCATTATGGGGAAGAGAGAGACGCATTAACAGCTTAATAATATATTATATTAGCTGCAGTCCACTGTGCTTCCTGATATGAGGGAAAATGGTGCTGTACATTATTCACTCTAAATTTTTGTAAATTCATATATTCTCCAAACTATCTTTTGTAAGTGGTTTGATCATTTTTTGCCTCTATTCTGGTTTTTATAGTGTATGGAGGAAGGACAAATAGATATAAGTAGTTGTATAGTCTTCACTTATTTCTGTAGAGAGACGTACTGTATGTGCACATAAGCACTTTATCAATTCGAAATCCAGTGTCTGCAAAAAATAGCTATATTTTATATGCATTTGTAGATTTATTGTTTCAGTGTTTTACAGTTCCCAAGAAATGTTAGGCTAGAATCATTAACCTGCAGAAAAAGAAAACTGAGGCTGTGGCCCAGAGCAACTAATCAGATTCTAGCTCTCACATTCCTATTAAATACTAGAGAATGTCAGCTAGAATCTGATTGGCTGTTATGGGCAACTTCTACACTTTTCCTTTTCCACAGTTTAGTAAATCTGGTCCTTATAATGTCATGAATTGAGCAGTGATTTTCACTTTACCAATTTTCATTGGCTATTCAGCAGGCTTTTTCCTAATTTCCGAAAATTGGCACCCAGCATCCCCCCATCATGTGTCCAGTCCCCCAGTATCCCCCATCATGTGGCCATATAAATGTCCACAGCGGGCCGCATGTGGCCCGCGGGCCGTAGTTTGAGGAACCCTGTGCTATATGGTCTTCCTTCACCAGTCTGGGCCTATTTTATTGTTCAGATACTCAGACTGGTTATATGTTGCCTAAACATACAAGGCCTGGTCCAGACTGAAAGATAAAATAAAGACGCATTCTGTATTTGGTAAAACTCAATGCAAATAATGAAGTTACACAAACAAACTCATCTTCTACTCTGGATCGGTTATCCAATATGGCAGGTTGCATAAGACGCAAAACAGGTGAGGTTATGTTTCTTTGCGTTCTCACAATGGTTCCACATAGGATGGATGGTTAAGAGTGAGCAGTTTTCTGGACCTTGATATTACTTGTAGCAGGTACAATTGTTTAGCTGAAAACTGTACATGCTTAGAATAATGTCCAGGTCTGGATTGGGCTCACTTGCATGAATACACCTTTACTGTACACATTAACTGTGTTCATCCACCCCGTCCCTTGCACAGCACACCTCTATGAATGCAGACAGTTGCAGCAGAGATTGGGTCTGGATTGCTGTAGTTGGGTGTACATTTGTTATGGGTCGGAGCAGTGCTGACAACAGGTTTACATTTGAGTCTGGATCTGGCCTATTATATGAATTGTCTGGGCAGAAGCACATTGTAGTAATATTCTAATGCTGACCGATCACATTTCAATCCAACCCATTGCATTTCCTAATCAGCTATATGAGGGGAATTTAATTTCCTACATAGAAACATAAAAGATGCATAGTGCAGTGGTTTCCATTATACATAGTAGGGGCTTTCATGTTGTGTTCCTATGGGACATGAAGAGGAATCAGCGTACTGCATTCTGTCTTCCTCTTTAATCCCCAGCTTTACAGTTATACGACAACAGGTGCTCTTAAATTCATCTAAGACTCAGCATAACCCATCATGCACTTTGTAAATCTTTTATAAGAAACAGCCACTTCTCTAGAATATTTTCTGTAACGTTACTGGTTGGCAGTAAGATCTACAAAGATCTTAAAGAAGAAATAAAACTGCAGATGGATAAAATAAGTGTGGAGATTGCAAGAGCAATGTTACCAGGTCAGGTACAGTGTGAAACTTCAGAGCCCAGCAGAATCTTTTCATGAACATCTTGTCCCTGCAGGAGCCCTTACTGACACATCATGACCACCTGGCTCCTATGAGCCGAGGCACCAGATAAACACCCCCCCTGTGTTCTCAGACAGGAATCAAAGCTTGGAATGACCTAGAGTGTTTACATAGACAGCAGAGGTGCAAATTGATTCAGAACAAGTCAACAAATAAAGGAATTCCACTATTTATATTATGGGGGCAGATAGTGCCCATGCATGGGGCAAAACTAATCTGCTCAGCATCAGTTCATGGGGAGATCTGAGGACCATTCTCCTTTTATTGCCATTCAGGGAAGTAAAACATGCATCAGCTATATGGCACTACTTAGATTTTACATCACATCTTTGACAACATCATGGATATATCAAGGATGGTACAATTATGTAACTAGCCTTTCTTTTTTACTTAGTGTTTTTTATTAAGTTTTGTTTTAAAAGTAAAAAAAAAAATGGCAGGCATAAATTGAAGGATTTTAAAATTCCAGCTGCAACCACTTGTCCCATGAAGCCACCCCACCACCACCACTCCAAGTGATACAGTTCCTTAAATGTTTTATTGTTCTGTAATGGAATACATGGGTTTATATTACTCCACGCTGCTATTCTGAGAATGCCAGACCAGTGATAATAATCATTGTTCCCCTCAGTGACCTAAAAGAGATATGCCCTTCAGCAGAAATCTAGCAGTGCAAAGTTCTCAAAGTTAACTCGATAGGGCCAGTTTTCACTTCAAAACTGGCCCTATCGCATTAAAATGAAGTCACCCATATTTACAAAATGCCGGAGCAGAGTTTTACACTCCACTCCTACACACACACACACACACACATACACACCATTTACCCATAAGCAAAGGGAGTTTAGGGAATCCTTTTTGGCCCATTGATCTGCAACTGTACTACTCTTGAGGACTTTGATACTCAGGCCAAACTCATATCCACCGACTTTCAGGAGAAGTGATATCCTGCTGAGATGATAGATAATGCAGTAGCTTCTGCTAGACAGTTATTCCCCTTTCACATCACCCTAAAAACCTGGGTTTTTGCCGAGACAAGCTGCAAAAACCCGGGTAAGGGCTCAGTGTGAAAGGGATTGGGTGCCTCTACCTGGGTCTAATGACCAGGGAATTCAACCCGGGTGAAAAGAAGGGTCATTCCCGGGTCAGACCTGGGTTGGGGTAAAGTGTGAAAGGTGCTACCTGGGTTTTTCAACCCGGGTAGCACATAATCTACTTAATTTCTGTAATTTGTTTACTTTACTATTGCCCTGGCATCAATTGTTGCCAGAGCAACAGTAAACAAATTACATATACTGACAAGGCAGACCCGGGTCCCAGAATTTCCCGGGTCTGCCCTGCAGTGTGAAACAGGGTCTGGGATCCTCTGCTGACATGGCAATATCCCGGGTTCACAGACCCGGGATATTGCCGGGGTGGCGACCTGAAAGCGGTATTAGATAGAACGAATATTCTTAGATCTGTTAACCAATCAAAGTTGTCAAGAAGAAGTTTCTAGAGTCCAGTCACACCACCCCTTTTTTATTTTTATTTTATAGGTTTATTTATTGGATCCAATTGTGTATTTTACCTGCATTATATGTTTTTTGACTGTATTCATGTTATTCATATAAACTATTCTGGCAAGTTGAGATTTAAGCACTGCATAATTATTTTGTATGCTTCACATTTAACCATAACAACAATAATAATAATAATAATAATAATAATAATAATATTTATTATTATTATTTTTAACGTTTAATTATAAGGCGCCACACGGTATCTGCAGAACCATACAGAGGCAATAGGAAAGCCAATAGCTACATATACAATACAATAATTAATGAGGGTATAAAAACACGAATAAGGAATACAATACATGTGCAATGCAAAAATTAAATACAGCACAAAAATAGCGAAACAATATGTAAGGAAAATAAAAATGCTGGATATGTGTGTAGGAGCAGATGAATAAGGAAAGAGATAGACAGTAGAGAGAAAAAGGTGGGAAGTGATGAGGACAGGGTAGAGGGAAGATGATAGGAGGGAGGAGGACCCTTCTCATAAGAGCTAATATGCTAAGTTCAAATAAGTGAACAAGCAGGAGACACAGTGATGAATATGGGGAGGGCAGGCGAGCTTAGGTGGAGGAAGGGTAGGCTAGCCTGAATAAGTGAGTTTTAAGGGAGCGTTTGAAGGATTGGAGTGTGCTGGATTGCCTGATAGGATGTGGTAGGTTGTTCCAATGGAGAGGGGTGGCCCAGGAGAAGTCTTGGATACGGGAGTGAGAAGTGGTTATAAGGTTGGAGTTGAGGCGGCAATCACAATGCATAAAAGGAGAAGATACTAAAACACTTCTTTTGGATTCCTTTAGTTATGAACTTGTTAAGGACATTCATTAAACTTGTTACTTATCCTAGACTGACAAATTATCTTCCGTTACCAATCTTCACTAATTGGAACTAATTATTTATTCGCTTCGCACGGAAGTTAAAAATTCTTAGCCGGTCTCATTGTGAAAGGGAAACTACCCGAAATGCGTTAGAGGCAGTCTCTCTTGTTCCAGTCTCCTTGGTCTACCAGCAGTTCAGCCATGACCCGGGTTATTGTGGCTCCCATCCCAG
>WWET01000024.1:304768-321670 GCA_011038615.1 Limnodynastes dumerilii
CCTCCCATCATGTGCCACCAGCCCCCCCAGTACTCCCATAATGTGCCACCAGCCCTTCTAGTACTCCCATCATGTGTCCCCCCTCAGTACTCCCATTATGTGTCTCAAGCCCCCCACAGTACTCCCATAATGTGCCACCAGCCACCCAGTACTCTCTTCATGCAACTCTAGCCCCCCACAGTAATTCTATCATGCATCTCAAGCCTCCACAGTACTCCCACCATGCGTCTCCAGCTCCCCCACTGTGCTCCCATCATGTGTCTCTAGCCCCCCCCCCAGTACTCCCATAATGTGCTACCAGTCCCCCATCATGTTTTTTTTAACTTACCTGATTCTTCCTCCGCGGCGCTCTCCTCCTCCAGCAGGCAGCTCATACAGGAAGTTCCTGTATGAGCGCCTGATGCAGTTACACAGAGCAGCTGACATCAGCCTCTCTATGGGCCAGTAAGCGTAAGATCAGCTGAAATGCAAATCTGCGAATGCGCCGGCCAGATGTTGGCCGGTGTAACTACGGAAACTATGGTCCGTAGTATCACCGTAGAGGAGCGTCCCTCGCCGTTACTACGCAAATGTAAGTGTAGGTAGGCAGGGAGAGGTAGTTTAATGAGGGAGGGAGGGGTTTTCGTTAATACGCTACTGTCGCAGCATATTTTCCCTCGGTTATGCTGGCTGAAGTTAGGGTAGCCTTCAGCCGGCGTAAGCAAGGGAAAATACACTGCAACAGGGGGGAGTGTCGGGGGAAGTACATGCTAATACGCTGTGCTTTACTAAGCACAGCACATTTTCGTAGTTCTGGATCAGGCCCTATGTAATTACTGCGGCATCTCATACAGGAATATCCTGTATCAGCTGCCTGCCGGTCTCAAGAGCAGGGGGTGATGTCTGCGTTGTGATAGTAGGTGGATGGGAGCGCCCATCTGGCTTGGCACCCCCCTGCTACGCTTACCCCGCCGGGTTCCTCCGGCCCTGTGTATGCAGTAAGTAATTCAAAGACATATCCCTGCATGCAAAGAATACAATTAACTTGACTCCCCCTGCAATCAACATGGTTTAGCCCAGGAGTAACTAATTTCAAGCACTTACTTAAGTCTGGATCCAGCCCTTTGTACCCTGACTACTGGGTGCCTAGTACAGGGGTTCCAAAACCTGTACTTAGAGACCCCTAACAGATCATGTGTTCCAGGTGTCTTTGGTGGAGCACAGGTGTGTTCATTACTGATTTACATATGTGAGATAAGATCCACAGGTGGTTCTCATTATATCAATTCTGATTATTAAGAGACCTGGAAAACCTGCACTGTTACAGGTCCCTGAGGACAGGTTTAGGAACCCCTGGTCTAGAAGCTCCAAGACTATTATGCATTTAGATAGTTTAGGTAATGAAAGCATTAAATGCCACTTGACATAGGAAGTCTGTATTAAATGTAGAGCTTGCTGTTAATGTAAAGGTGTTGACAGTCATTTGTAAACATGTTGGCGTTGCTTATTCACAGACCCAACACATAGGTGATAATAAGGTCTCTAAGTACTTCACAGGTACTGGCTGGAGCATGGTCTGCGCAATTAACAGGAAACCCTGTGGATACATTTTCTAAAGTATGTGTCTGATGGGCGGGGAGGAGGTAAAATGGAGCCTCAATAATAAACACCGTCACCTGTACCTTCACTAGACAGGATTGCCTTCTCTGTAGGAAGAAAGCTCAGTATTGTCGTGAGATGCAGCTTGTGTGAGGTAATACAAAATATATTAACATTCCATGTTAAAACAATAGATTTCATTCTTGGAAGAGTTATATGTGGTTGTATTTAATCTGGGAAAATTCGGCTATTTATATACAGAATTTGGCATGAACATTAATAGTATATATAAAAATACACCCCAGCAAAGCATATAAACCTAATATGTTCTGCATTCAATGTTTTATTAAAACTACTATTTACTCCATAGAAAACTTTAAAACATATAACCTAATAAAAACATTTTGTATGGAAACATTTAACTGCCATAGAATATCAGAGGGGTTTAACAAAACCTTTCAATTCCAATCAAACTAATCTTGTACTTTATAGTGTGTAACCTCTCCTTTTATTTCTAAAATTGGGTATACACTTTCTAGATTTTAGAAATGATACAATGACCTAACAATATTTTGCAGGCAAGATGTTTGAGGAGAATGTTCGATATGATTCATGTTCACAATTATTCCTTGCGATTTTGACAATTATTTATTGAACTGATCAGAAGAAAATTCTGTGTCTCTGTAGACGCTAAACAGATTATCTGATGGCAGTTGCAAAAGAGGAGATAAAATATGAATAATGAGCTGGGCTGTAAAATAAAAGCCCTGGGAGCCTCTAGTGTTTACAATAAGGCACTGTGGGCTAGATTTATAAAAGAAGTAGAGATATTACTCTGCAACCAATCAGAATCCAGCTTTCACTTTCCTATTGCATACCGTACTATAAAATGTTAGCTATAATCTTATTGGTTGTTATGGGCCAGGACTACCATGGTGGGGGGGGAGGAACTACTGGCCCCATCCTTATAAAGTGATAGTATTGGCTATAAAGGAAAGGAACCCCACATATTTTTTAGTTTTTTTTTATTATTTCTGCTTGGGTTACATATTTACAAATGTAAACAATACATATAATAAACAATTATTGGGCTAAAACATCAGTTGCTCGGGTGAAACATTAAATGCACAATAAATTTTACACAACTTGAGCCACATCTGGACAGTAACTCTGATGCTGAACAGTGGCACAAATTGTCCATTTCTATATGCTTGTGGTAATTATCCTGTAGTATACAGAGTCTGTCATGTCACATGCTTATATGATAGATTCATTATTATTGTTGTGTCACTTCAGCTTGAAAGTCTTCTATTACATAACTAAGTTTTGTGCTGACGTACAGGTCTCTAAGGAAGACTTGAGTATTGCAAAATATTTCACATATCCCAGAGGAATAAAACATCAACCCAGACATTTCCTTAGCCCATTCCCGCAGTAGGGGGTCTCTGCTCTGGAGCCAGACTCCTCATATCCCTTTTCCCCTGATCTGGTGGTCTCACAATAGCTCAGACTTCCCTTGCTATATAGGGATTACACTACACATTTAATCATTACTGAGTGCTGAATTTATGTCATGTACTTCAATTGTGTTATTTTAATTTACAATAAAAAAAACTAAAGACAGTTGTAAAAATTCTTGTATGCCATCCAGATTACCTGTAAGAGAAATAAGTAACAAAGGTAAGTACTACTCCATTAGTTTACGTGTGTAAAAAGTTAAATAACAATAACTCTGCCACCCAGACACAGAGGGCCGGATCCTCAGTAACGGCCGCAAGGGGAATTGCGTACATGCGCACAACCTTCTCCCGTACGCCGGCTGTTACGCAAGGGGGGCTTTCTCCCCTTTACGCATGTAAAATTAGGGGACAGGGCGGGGAAGCCCCATTATGATCAGCTAAGCGACCGTAAGGCCACATAGCTGATCGGAAAAGTTAGGGTAAGAATCTGGATACGTAAGTGTCCAGATTTACGCCCGACAGTGGGGAGTGCAGGGGGCGTGAACTCCCCGCTCCGATGCCGGCTGTACTGATCTCGGGCACCTGTAAGGCGCCAGTAGGTCAGGATCCGGCCCAGAGAGAATAAAAATAAAAGTTATCGCTATTACAGGCATCATAGAACAACATTAGGATGACAAAAGACATGTGATTATTTGAAGGAACGGACTCCTTACAAAAAGTCTGCATATCCTGATTTTATAACAGTTTCTTAATCTAGTTTAGCAGACTAAATATCTACAGCACATATAAAAACCCATTATATGTTACATAGAGGCCAAGTGTACATAGAAGTAATTACCAATGGTAAAAGAGCTTACAGTCATGGTCTTCTTGTGCTCAAGTGAGACTGATATATCCCTCCTGACGACTGAAGGAAACTTGTTACAAGCCATTGTCACTGGTGTACGGTGATGAGATTTGCCTGTACAAAGCATTAGCCCCTAGCCAAAGATAAACAGTGGAAGGAAGTTTGGCTGAGGTTAAATCGTGTTTTATTTAAGCCCTGCTCGGTGTGAAGATGGAAACTCGCCTGCTAGAAAAGTGAATCTAAGATTGAAGACAGCCTGCAGGCCTTAGACGTGACCCTGTATTTCTCTCCCCTCTCAACTAAAACATCAACTGGCTCCACTGTCAACGACAGGAAACATTAGTAATAAGTTCATGGATGTACTTTTTCCCTTGGGAAAAGCAGGGATACGACACATCAAGAGTCAGAGGAGAGGTGCTTTTTTGTCTATTTTTGTCTGGATCTTTCATTGTGGGAGTAAGTTACACAGTTTTAAAGAAGTTAGCACTTTTCTATATTTTGTGCTCCTGGCCCTGCCATATCTTGTCAATACACAGGCACAGATT
This sequence comes from Limnodynastes dumerilii, assembly GCA_011038615.1. Lineage (NCBI taxonomy): Eukaryota > Metazoa > Chordata > Amphibia > Anura > Limnodynastidae > Limnodynastes > Limnodynastes dumerilii. Next base: position 309,199 of record WWET01000024.1, read on the forward strand.
ATATGGATAGTGGGCCGGATGCAGATTGAGGACCATATTCAGAGACCTGTTTTTTCGGGAAGTTCCGTGTGTATTTTTACAATCTGATGAACTGCGCATGCGTAGTAACTAAATCGCATGCGTAGTAACTAAATCTACGCAATCTACATTGATTTTACGCATGGAAGTCCATTAGGCAGGGACTTGTGAATCGCACGTGGGAAGATCCGTACGGAGGGGCATGTTTATAATCCGTCCGGAGAAAGATCCGTGTAAGTGGGTGGGGGGAGGCATTTAAATGACCATGATATATCAGCAATTTTACCATACAACCTGGTTGGTCCATTTGTATGATACAGCAGATATAGCACCTGCTCTTATGTATCAATACCCAATGTACTGTAGATTGTAATTCAATCATTTACCTACCCAGTCTATTTGTTACCACCCAGTCTTGTTACAATGATTGTTAAAATTACAAAGCGCTATGTAATCTGATGGCGCTATATAAAAACCTGTTAATAAATAAAATAAATATTTTAGTATTAGAGATTATTATATTACTCAGATATCCGAAACATGGCTCTCCCCCACTGACACCACCTCACCTGCTGTTCTGGCCTATGGAGGTCTCTCCTTCTCCCACTTTCCCAGAGACGGCAACCGTCATGGTGGCGGCGCTGGCCTGCTCCTCTCTCCCTCATGCACTTTCCACATTATCCCTCCGCAGCCCGCCCTCATCTTCTCTTCCTTTGAGGTCCACTCTTTCTGCCTTTTCCACCCCCTAGACCTCCGTGTAGCTGTCATTTACCGACCCCCAGGCCCTTGTTCACAGTTCTTTGAGAACTTTGTTACCTGGCTCATCCACTATCTCTCCTCTGACCTCCCTTCTATTATCTTGGGTGACTTCAACATCCCTGTTGATAACCCTCCCACTCCAGCACCTCTAAACTGCTATCTATTTCCTCATCCTTTGGCCTGAATGGCCTCAATGGACCACCTCCCCTACCCATATACAGGGCCATTCCCTTGACCTAGTTTTCACACATCGCTGCACTCTGACTCACTCCATCTCTCCTTTTCCTCTCTCTGACCGCCACCTACTCTCCTTCTCCCTCTCCCCTTCTGCCTCCCCTCCCCCCAAACCCAAACGCGTTCTCAACAGACAGAACATCAGCACCCTCGACATCCCCGCCTTTTCTTCCTTCCTTGACCATCACCTCTCCCCTGTTACCTCTATCTCTTGCCCTAACCAAGCCACCCCTTTCTACAATACCACTCTCTCATCTGCCCTTGACTCTGTCTGTCCACCTTCCTCCATCGCCGCTCTAACCCGCAGCCATGGCACTCTCAGGTCACGCACTTCCTAAAACAATGCTCCCGCACCGCCGAGTGCCACTGGCACAAATCTCGCTCCCTTGCTGACTTCCTCCACTTTAAATTCATCCTTTCCTCTTACTTTTCTGCCATTGCCCAAGCCAAGCAAATTTTCTTCAAATTTCTTATCATCTCCCAAGCATCCAACCCACGTCGCCTCTTTGCCACCTTTAACACTCTCCTCTCCGCGCCCACGCTTTCCATCCCACCTTCTATCTCTGCTTCCAACTTTGCCTCCTACTTCTCATCCAAAATTATCTCAGAAATATCAGAAATGACATCTCCTCCTCCCTGCTTCCCCCATCTCTCCCCAACTCTTCACCCCCCCTTCTATGCAATCATCATGAGTTTTCTTCTTTCCATCCTACGACAAGTGATGAAATTCACTCCCTATTAATATCCTCACCATCCTCAACCTGCCCTGTGGACCCTATTCCCTCACACCTTCTCAAACACCTCTCTCCCACTGTCTGCTCCCATCTAGCCCACCTTTTCAACCTTTCCCTCTCATCTGGTATCTTTCCTTCCTCTTTTAAGCATGCCCTTGTCCCTCCCATTCTCAAAAAACCTAATCTGGACCCTACATCCCCCTCCAGCTACCGACCTATATCCCTTCTCCCCTTTGCCTCAAAACTCCTTGAGCGCTTAGTCTACCAACGTCTCATAAGCTACCTTACAGACAACTCTCTCCTGGACCCCCTCCAATCTGGTCTCCGGCCCCTTCATTCCACTGAGACTGCCCTTACCAAAGTGACCAATGATCTTTTATCTGCCAAATCCAAGGGCTACTCCATCCTCATCCTTCTTGATCTGTCAGCTGCTTTTGACTCCTTTGACCATCCTCTTCTTCTTCAAACCCTCCGCTCTTTTGGTCTCACTGACACTGCTCTGTCCTGGTTCTCCTCCTATCTATCTGACAGCACATTCTCTGTTTCCTCCCCCTCTCCACTCCCTGTTGGTATTCCCCAGGGCTCCGTCCTTGGCCCGCTCCTCTTCTCCCTCCCTGACACTCAAATTTACCTCTCCTCCCCTGACCTCAACGCCTCTCTTCTGTCTAAGATTTTTGAGTGCCTTGCATCCCTATCCACATGGATGGCCAAACGCTTCCTCAAGCTGAATATGGACAAAACGAAAATGATTGTTTTTCCTCCCCCTAGGATTTCTTCCCCACCATCCATCACGATAACCATTGGTGATACCTCTATCTCCTCATCCCCTCAAGTTCGCTGCCTAGGTGTCATCCTTGACTCACGTTTCTTTATACCACACATCCGCGCCCTCTCTCATTCTTGTCGTTTCCACCTACGCAACATTGCACGCATCCGTCCCTTCCTCACCAATGAAGCTACTAAAACCCTTATCCACTCATATCACGCCTTGACTAGAGTAACCTCCTCCTCATAGGTCTCCCGCTCACCCGTTTTGCCCCCCTTCAATCTATACTCAATACTGCTTCCAGGCTCATCTTCCTCTCATGCCGCTCTACCTGGGCCTCTCCTTTATGTCAAATGCTCCACTGGCTTCCTGTCCGCTTCAGACCTCTCTTTAAACTCCTTACCCTCACCTTTAAGGTCATCTTGACCTCCCTTCTTCAGTCAGACTCTCCCCCACATTGCAGGTCTTCAAGCGTTCATTCAAAACGCACCTGTTCAGGATAGCCTACCCCTCCTCCACTTTACATCCTCACTGCATCCTTCTACTATACCTTCTATTCCTTCTCCCTCTCATCCGCTCACACCAGCAGTCCACTTCCTTCCCTCTCCTTATGTCTTCTGTAAATTCTTTCCTCCCACATAGTGTGTTAGCTCACGTGAGCAGGGTCCTCCATCCTAGTGTTGTTCCTTCCTCCACCACTCCCCCTCTCACTTCATACCCTCTTGTCCCACTCTGCTACCCTTTTACACCGTCCCCACCTGGTGGCTCCCTCTTAACCTCTCACTGCGCTCTATCCCCTCCTCCCTGATCTACCAAGCTTTACACCTCGCATTTTGCTTTGCTGTCTTTGCTTGCTTCACTTTATTGTATTTTTGTGATATTTTCATATTTATTTTGTATTTTATCATATACTATGCTGTCCAACCCTACTGTACCTTGTTGTATTTTGTATGGCACTGCGGACACCTTGTGGTTCCTTATAAATAAACTTTAATAATAATAATAAGATAGGAAACATCACCTCTCAACACTAATAATGTTTGCAGCAGATGAAATATGACTCCCCTGAAATGAACATGGTTTAGCCCAGGTGTAACTAAGTTCATGCACTTAACAAGGTCTGGATCCAGCCCATTGTATTTAATATGTACTATGCTGTCCATCCCAACCCTGTATGTGTGTAATGTATTTTGTTGTTGTATTTTGTACAGCACTGCAGATACCTTGTGGCGCCTTATAAATAAACGATAATAATAATAATAATAATAATAATAATCCAGAATGTTATTTCGTTTTACAGGGATTATAAAGACCACACAAATGTGTTTTTTTTTAAATCTATTTATTTATTTATTTATAAGAGATATATTAATATCTAAATATGAACTGAAGTAACCAGTAGACTTTGATCTAGGGGACCAAAAAGCTATGAGTTAGTGACACTGGGGAGAAGCTGCAACTGTGAACATGTTTACTTTATGGCCTCAGAAATGCTGACAATGTTCCCTAAATGTTAATAGGAATGAACTGAGGAAATTGTCAATGCATCTTAAAGACATTGAAGGAGCATTTAACCGTAGCTTAATGGACAGATATTACTTTTTCCTTATACTTATTTGCTTGTGTAATGTCATGGTAGATAGTTCATTCATAGACCCCAGTGAAACTGAGGACTCGTAGATAAAATACTTCTTTTTGCTTTTGCTATTCAAAGAAAATCTCAGATCTGGCAGCACCCTTGTTTCTTATTAGAAGTGGCATTATGGAAATTTAGAAGTGGCGTTATGGACATTAAGAAGTAGTGGTATGAACATTAAGAAGTGGTGGTATGGAAATTTAGAAAAGTGGCGTCATGGACATTTAGAAGTGGCGGTATGGACATATAGAAGTGGCGTTATGGAAATTTAGAACTAGCATTATGGACATTTAGAAATGTTGTTATGGTTATTTAGAAGTGGCATTATGGACATTTAAAAGTAGTGGTATGGACATTAAGAAGTGGCTGTATAGACATTTAGAAGTGGAGGTATGGACATTTAGAAGTGGCATTATGGACATTTAGAAGTGGCGGTATGAAGTTTAGAAGCGGCGGTATGGACACTTAGAAGTGGCGGTATAGACATTTAGAAGTGAGTGGTGGTATGGAAATTTAGAAGTGGTGGTATGGGCATTTAGAATTGTTGATATGGACATTTAGAAGTGGCGGTATGGACATTAAGAAGTGGTGGTATGGACATTTAGAAGTGGCGGTATGAACATTTAGAAGTGGTGGTATGAACATTTAGAGGTAGCGGTATGGACATTAATAAGTGGTGGTATGAACATTAAGAAATGGTGGTATGAACATTTAGAAGTGGTGGTATGCGTATTTAGAAGTGGTGTTATGGACATTTAGAAGTGGTGGTATGGACATTTAGACATAGCGGTATGAGTATTAAGAAGTGGTGGTATGGACATTTAGAAGTGGCGCTATGGACATTTAGAAATGGTGGTATGGATATTTAGAAGTGACGGCATGGACATTTAGAAGTTGTGGTTTGGACATTTAGAAGTGGCGGTATGGACATTTAGAGGTGGTGGTATGGACATTTAGAAGTGGTGGTATGGACATTAAGAAGTGGCGGTATGAAAATTTAGATCAGTGAGAGAAGTGACTGTATGGCATACCCCAATATACCACCTCCCTTTGATCCCTGATGTAAACAGTGACTAATTTTGTCTGCGTTCGGCTCTAGACTGGGTGCTTTTGCTTGGGCAAGACTCAAAATTGACTATGTGCCTTCTCATCTTCACTCTCATAAAACATTCTTCAAAAAGCAAGCCAACACAGCTTGAGTTGCATTGGGTTAGAATGAGGTGCAATTGTATGCATATTGTTTCTGAGCAGATGCAGGACCGTATGCAGACTACCGGACATATAACATATACGTCCGGAGTTTAGCGTTTTTTACTACTGCGCATGCATAGTACATTTTTTTACGTTATCTACGTATATTCAATCTACGTAAGGAAAAGTTACGTAGGTAACGTAAAAAATGTACTACGCATGCGCAGTAGTAAAAAACGCTAAACTCTGGACATGTATATGTTATACGTCCGGTAGTCTGCATACGGTCCGCAGTGCTAAATCACGGCAAGATATGCTACGTAAGCTGGTGTACATTCACCTCTGGATCATTCCCTGTGTTGCTAACAGTTCCAAAATTGAACACAAATAAAATAAAAAGGTGAATTCACTACTAATTATTTGTGACAGTAAAGCAATGTGTATATGGTCATCCCAAATCTCTACAGACCAGAGAAAGACTTTTCTGAGAAAAGTATAATTGTATAGTTAATTATAGTGCAGCAAAAAATATCTGTGATGTTTATCACTGTTCTATATAAAGTTCTTGAAACTTTTAAGCTTTTAAAAGTTATCTAAAACAGTAACTATGGTTTGATATATAAATATATATACATAAAAGAGTAATTGTGACTTTATTTATTTACTATAATTTTGTGTGTAAAAAGATTGATTTTAATGTGAAAAAATAGACTTTCTTGAAAAAAAAAGCTTTTATTATCAGTGTTAAAAGTGGGGGAGTGTCATCAGCAAAATTTCCACATAATAGATCAATAAAACTTCAAAACCTAAAAGGAACATTTACTTTGTCATAGTGAAATCTAGCAGAAAAAAATACACTTTGAAGACATGAAAATATGTATCAATAACATTTGTTACTTATTTTGTTAGAACAAAAGTGTAATGTCTGCAATTCTGTTTCACAAAAACATAAATTAGCAAAGAAAATGGATATTTTACAAATGCACTGTGTATAACAGAAAAAGCTATTTACCCCAAGTGTCAATGACTTTTACTGGGTGAAACATAAACAAATAGGCCAAAAACAGCTTTGCAACCATCTACAAATCTTATCATCTATTTTTTTTTGTGGATTGAGAATATTAAATGAGCTTGTCTGGGAGATAAATAGTTTTTAAGAGAACAGTGGGATAGTGGTCCAAGCAGCTGGGAATCATTAGCTGTGAAACTATCCTTCAAAAGACCTGGGTGATAAGAGAACAGGTTGACATGAGTTAAATGTCTCCTCTCACTAAGTTATAAATCACATATCAAACCTGTGACTATTGGAAATCCCTATAGAGCATCAGGAAAGCCTAACGCCCAACCTTTTCTGCAGTAGGTTTCACAAGCATCAAAATGGTCTGGCAAACCTTCTGCTTTGTTAGACTATAATAAAATACATGGCCTTGATATATTGCCTAGAATAAATGAGGTAATAAACAATTGTACTACAAGGCATGGAATACTGGAAAATAACAAAAGTCACTGGTGTTGTGTAAATTTAACACAGTGTGTTTTGGTCCATTAGACAGGTAGAAATAATAAATGGTGGTTTTAGGAATGCTTGGAAGAACAAGAAACACACTATTATCCTAGGACTGTGGGATAGATGAACATCTAGCAGCTTCCAGCCAAGGAGTCACTTCAGACCTCTTCAGCTGTGCAGTTGATAAATCCTTTGTTTTGAGAACATCTTACAAGGATATTTACTCTGTAGAGTTATCCATAGCCAGGATAGCCCTACTGAATTCTCATACTTAACTCAAGACAAGCAGAGTTTCTCAGACCGAGGAAGTCTACAAGTCCTCAGTCTATGTAAACTAAAGTCAAGCACAGAATAGTAATGTTTTTCATGTGTGTGGTATGAGCAGAACAGTGTGTGGGGCATGAAATCCATAACACTACAGAATGTGCAGCTTAGCTGGTCACTTGTGGGCACAATAGCAATATTTTGCCTGGAAACATATGTACAGCATAAGGGTGAAAAAAACCACACACATTTTTGACTCAACAGAAAGTCAAGGCTACCAAGCTTTGGGTAATAAAGGTACCAAGCTATGGGTAATGAGGAATTTTCAGATAATGGTAGTTAGACCTTTTGTATATGGCTAAAATAATAAAAAAAAAATGGCATTTTACATATGCAGGCACGATGGAGTATTCAAAGTAAACTTATAGAAAAATTATACTTCTCTACTCCATGTCTCATCAGTTGTCACAATGCTAGTGATACAATAATCTTGAATTATTTATGACAGACAAGTGCAGAGCCTCCTGATTTGTTCTAGATTGTTACTGAGTTTAATGACATACTTATCACCTTTTGTAAATGACTGATATAGGGGAGATTGTGAAGTCATTATCTATGTGCTGCTCCAAAGGAAAACTATGATTAAAAAAAAAAAATTAACATCAGTATTTATTAACTGTTAAAGTGTCAGTGAATATATTGTAAGCATTTAACAAACATTATTGTGAAGGCTGTGAATGGAAAAAAGATAAAATGAGATGACACTGCTGATAATTAACAATAAATCATTGTATTTTACATTTCTGTCTTCATTATTAAAGTCTAGTTGATCTGCTAACTGTCAGTCTTTGGTTACATCTTGACCTCCATTAAAATGGCTACCTCCTCAGGCAGTACCAGATTGAATTCAACATGGGTGTGAAGTTTAAAATTCTCAAGGGTATGGCAAGTGTTGTGGGGGAAGCGGGGGTGTTAGCCAGCGCCATGTATGTAAAGTAAGCTCACTATACTGTATAATATATTGGGATGGCACTGAGGGTTTGGAAACCTGAGGAATGGTATACACCAATCAGTCATTAAAGCCAATGACAGATGAAGTGAATAACATTGATTATCTTGTTACAATGGCAGCTGTCAAGTGGTGGGATATGTAAGGCAGCAAGCTGATGTGTTGCAACAAGCAGGAAAAGTGGGCAAGCATAAGGATCTGGGCTACTTTAAAAGGGGCCAAATTGTGATGGTTAGATAACTGGTCATCCGACTAAGATAGAAAGTTTTCAGAACACACCATATATCGCAGCTTGCTGGGAATGGGACAACTTATCCGTAGCCTGGTCCCAAGTGTCCATGCTAACCTCTGTTCACATCCAAAAGTGTCTACAATGGGCACATGAGTGCTAGAACTAGCAAAACTTGTTATGAAGCACTCCATTGTGCCACCATTATGCTTCTTTGTGCTCATGAAAGATCGTGGATAGCTAGGGGCTTCAGGGTAGTCTCTAGGCTGGGGGAGAGAGGGAAAGGAGAATAAAATCTCTAAAAAATGAGTGGCTACTGTGACCCGTTTTATGAGGGATGGCCTGGAGCTGGGCTGCATCCACCCCAATATTAATCCACAGGCCTCAATACATGGAAATAGTACACCATTTCTGAAATATTTCACATACCCACCAACTGTAGCTATTTAGCCAGTACAGTACCATTTTTTTTGGTCTGTACCAGCTTAAAGAGCTCCTGTACCGGGTTCTAGATTGAAAATTTCCCCCCCTTCCCATATACTCACCTGCCAGTCCTGCAACAGCTGATCACTATAGCAGAGCCGTGGGGACAGACTCCAACTACTAAAGTGACAAGCAACTGTCAATTGTCATCTGTGAATTCCTTGCTAATATGTGTTACATGCCGCCACTCTAATCATGGAAACATGTAAGTTCTTACCCTCTCTTAAACTGGTCCTTGTTGTTTTGTTCCATTGCCACTGTGAGAATCATTCCTTGCAGGTCATTGCACCTTGCAAGGATTGCACATGTCTGTTGCTAGCAACTGCTGCTAATAGTGGGCAGCCTTTTATGACCTTCTTGCTGCTGTGTTACAGACAGGTCATTTAGCCAATCAGAGTCATATGCAGGGATCTGCCAGCCAATCTCTGGCCAGCAGCCCCTTCATAATCCTGGCAGTGGCATTCACCAACTGCGGGTTATAGTATTAGGTCTCCTGTTCTTTCCTTTTGTTGCTAGTGATTTTTTCTGTGATTTCTGAGTGCCCTATACTATTCCATTTTTTGTCTCTCCATTTATCCTGCCTCCTTGATCCTTGCCTCTGTTCTAGCTCTGCATCTAGCCTCTCCTTGTGTGTCTCTCCCTCTCTTTCTCCCACTCCCAGTGTGACTGAGCTCTAAATCTGAATGTGAGTGCCCTTGTGTATGTTTAGTGTTGTTTGTCTCTTCCAGGCTTTCTCCATCTTGTCTACCCAGTGTTATTCCATTTTCAGTGTGAGTTTCTTCCCTTATGCCAACCCTGTGTTCAGGGTTGATTACACTCCCCATTATTTTATCTCTGGGTGTTGGTGCTTTAGTGTTAGATGGAAGCAGTGGCGCAGAGCCGTGACCTGCTAGGTTTCTGCAGCCCAGCCTATCCCCACCATCAGGGGCTCTAGTGAAGACCAGACTCCTAGTTAGACTCTGCGCCCTGGTTCCCTGCAACCAAAACAATATGATAATATGTAAAATGAGATTTAATACCTTATCATACATACAAATGAAAGCAGAGAAAAGATATGCAGCATCGGTGGGGCAAGTTATACCCCCTTCATGGACGATCCTGGGTGTATCGGTTTTCAATAAGCAAATGTTGGAGGGTATGATTTTATCATACCATAGCTGGGGAATTCTGTAAGCGATTCTTTATCAGGGAGATTGTCAAACACTTAGGGAAGTCAGGGATAACACCAATAATTCAGGGAGTCCTGTCAAGTATACATTATGATTATAGTTCTTACAGATCCATGACATTACTGCTTTGTATAGTGAAAGTGTGGCCTTCATATTGAGCAAAACAATACTATTTCTTAGATCTAGGAATGTAGCACTAGTGTTCACTTCTTAACCTTAGAAGGTGGTCAATATACAAACAGAAATGAATACCATAAAGAATGTTCACCTACATTCAATCCTTTCTCTCCTTTTATAGGTAATGTTAGAGCTAGATTATTCCATTAACACCAGCTCTTTTATTTTATTTTCAGTGCCAAATATTATATGAGCCTACTTTGGTAGATTTCTTTAGACTAAGTATATAATATGTTACTGAAAAATAAAGATTGCAAGGTTATCTGTTATTACTGAACATACAAACTTTAAAATAGAACCTTTACACATGTTCCCCATTAGATTTTTACAAACATTTTTATAAACAGAAATGAACCAAGAATTAACAGTAAAAACTCAAATAAATCAGGTATATGAACCAGCAGTTGCAATAATTCATATGTCAGAGAGACCTTAAGGTTCTCACACTTTGAGTGAGCAATCAGATGTGCTTTTTTTTTTTTACTGGATTGCACTTAGCTTTGAATAATAGAACTTTTGTTGACGAACACTCCAAAAAAAATCAAACACAGACAAGGTTTTTATAAATGAACAGTCACAAAAAAAGTTATGTCTTAGAGTAAGATTTAAGAGGTAATGCTTTAAGATTACAAACTTGGCAATCTGCCACTATAATATACTGTATTTTATTTAATGTCAGTTTATCAAAGCCCTCTTGCATCACCGTTTCCCAGCTTGTGTCAGATAACCATATGGTGAGATTCTGGAGAAGTAGATAGACACGACATAATGCAATGTATCAGTCACACTATGCCACTTTCCACAGTTTGTCTTTTTTTAAAAGGCATAGATGTTGCATGCAGGTTTGACAATGCTTACATTGTCTTATTCTGTCTGTAAAAAAGGGTCCAGATGGAAAAACAGACTTTAGTTCCCAAAAGCATCTGAAGCGCACCTGTGGATATCATGGTCAGGTAGGCTGGCTCCTGTTGTGACATCACCGTGAGACAATATTGCTTGTATACTAGGTCTGACAGCAAAATCAGTTTAAACACTTCTATATAACCGTCCATAGAGACTGTAAAAGTATTATTCACTATTGATTTCTAATGTATATACAAATGTAAAAAAAAAAGGCTCAGTTTTAAAACCCTGGTACAAAATTAACTTCCCCACTTTGTAAGCCAAGTTCATACTTAATCCCTATTTCCTTGCTGTATAATCTTGCTTTTACATTAAACGGGCAGTTAAAATCAAAACTAGTAATGAAAACTCCTGCCTTATTACATTTTAACTGGACTAAAACAAAAACAACCATTAATAAGTGAAATGGGACACTGGTCATTATATGAATACTTCATTCGCTGCTTCATATTCTTGTTATAAAATGTTATTATTAAAGAACTTTTAATCATTCATTTTTTTATGAGTCCTAATTTACAAATAGTTTTACTAATCCTCATGATACACTGGCCCCACAAAAGGTAAATGGAACAGAGACAAAAACCAGAGGCAGCAGAGGATCAGCTGTGTTAAAAGACTATTTATTTTGTGCCGCAGATAAGCTGGCCTTCTGGTAGCAGACAGGATCGTGGGATTGAGGCAAAGGGTCTAGTGCCAGATTCACTATAGAGGGGAGTACTTCCTTTACCTGATATATATGGCTCGTCTTGTATACCAGGTTACTTCCTTTGGTTAATGGCTGATTAAAACCTCCTGTAAAGAGCAATATAACTTAATATAACATCCTGCAAAATCCATCCATCCTCCTTTATCTGCAGGTTGACAGCTCCTAAAGAACCCAGAAAACCCATATGAGGAAAAGCAGAGAGATTATTTTTCCCCTCTGTGGTAAAACTGCATCGTCCTTAATACTTTATCAAATAAATATTAAGCTAGAGTGTGGGAAAGCCTAGCAACATTTCTAGATGTAAAAGTGGGGCAGCAGACAGCCGAACCAAACAAGCTGAAAAAGTCAGGACGCTTACAATATTATTATTTTATTTTATTTATTTATAAAAAAAATTCAACACTGTCCAAATCAGTGTTCAAAATGATGTCACAGGGATTAGTTTGTGATATAAATAATATATATAAAATCCCTTGGAGACACTTTGTAAGGTTTTTATTGAAGAATGCTCGGCAGATACACCCTGCCACTAGTTTGTGAAATACCGTGGAAGTGACTGCCATGTGACACTTACCATTATATATTCTCACTGTCTTCACATAAAGGGCCTGATTCAGACCTACGCCCGCCGTCGCTAGGACGGCGGGCGTAAGATCGGCTGAAAAGCCGATCTGCGCATGCGCCGGG
>WWET01000024.1:321683-344040 GCA_011038615.1 Limnodynastes dumerilii
GCGGGGGGAGGGAGGGTAATGAGGCTGGGAGGGCGGCGTTAACGTACTAACGCCGCCGTCCCAGCGTATCAACTCTCCCTTACGCCGGCTGAAGTTAGGGTAGCCTTCAGCCGGCGTAAGGGAGAGTTAATACGCTCCTACAAGGGGGAGTGTCGGGCCAGAGCAGCGATGTAACGCTGAGCGCTACAGTGCTCAGTGTAACATCGTAGCTCTGGATCAGGCCCATTGTGTGGCACTTAGATAGAGAACTATGGGCCTTATCCAGACCTCCGTGTTCTGTACGCACAGAGGTGTGGAAGTGCGCACGGAAGAGGGGAGTGAACTCTCCTATCACTCCCTACTCTCCTGTGGAGTTCTGGACACTTACATGTTAATGAAAGGATTTTACTATTTACTTTGAGTATGGTGCTCCACATTTTGAGTATATGTGTAATTGAGAAGTTTGTTTCTATTAGTTAAATATAACTTTTATACATAAATTAGTTAAAATGTTACAAAACTAGAATTTTGAATAAAAAAGGTAAAGAAAAAAAACAAAAATGAAACATTTTAGTACTTGGAGGAAGCGCTGTAACAAATCTGTACTCCTCACTTTATACGCTTCCTCCATTTTATTATAATGTTCTGTGAAACTCTAATATCGGTGTCCCAGGTCTCAGTCAGTCTAGCTAATAGCCATATCTGCAATCTAAGTAATAATCCTGAAAGCACTCCAGGTAGATATGCCTGGGAGGTACTGAAACAAATCTGCCTGGAGCCCAGGGTACTAAGAGTGCTAAACCCTTATAATAATAAGAGCTGCTAGGATGACTCAAAGGCCGCTATGATATAGGGGGTTCCTAAGCAGCAGCTGAAGGTGCTGAAACCCATCAGTTTTCTTCTATAGTTCGAAGACTTAAAAAGGGCAATTATGAAAATGTCTATTAGGATTCGTAGATCAACGTCAGCTGTAAAGGACATTGAAATGCCAAAGCACATTTCACATTAACGTGCTTTCCCACAGCATGAGTACCGAAAGTGATGGTCGGACTTAAGTATTGTGCCATTGACAGGTAAAGAGTTTGAGCTTCCTTCCTGTCTGGTCTAATATCCCCTTTAATATTTCATTAGTTAATCTTTCAGTGCTTCAACTTAATTTCCATCAGTCATAAGCTGTCATTCTTGACATTACCTGTGAGCCGGGTATCAAAAATTGATTTTAAATAGTTAAAAAGTAGATTCTAATGCGCATTATAAATGTTTAGTACTGTCCAAGAATATATTAGTTAAAAACACACCAGGCCGTATTCACAGATCCGTTTTTGCGTGGAGTTCCGTGTGTATTTTTAGGATCGGTGTAACTGTGCATGCGTAGTAACTTTATTTACGCTATTTGCATTGAATTTACGTACGGAAGTCCATTAGGCAGGTACTTGTGAATCGCACTTGGGGACATACGTACGGAGGGGTATGGTTGAAATTCGTACGGACAAAGGGCCTGATCCAGACCTACGCAAATACTACGTACTTGTGCGTAGCGTATTTACGCCAGCGTGCCTACGAAGCACTCCCCTAGTCACTCCCCTCAGTTGTCCGTATTTATGCCGTCTTACGCTGAACCAAACCCTGCCCTAACTTTTCTGAGCGTGACCATGGGCGTCCGTAGCATCCATGCGTATTTCCGACGCTTAGCACGCCCATACTGTACGATTTACATACCTCTCCCCGCCCACAAAGCGTAATTATGGGTTTCATATGACTGGCACGCCCCTTTTTGCCTTGTTACAAAGCTGGTACACTCAAGGCCCATGTGCTCAGCATTTCTTTGCGTAACATCTGCCGTGCGCATGTGCAGTAAGTACAAATAGGAGCTTTTATGCTTACAAGAAGCATAAAAACACTGGCGAGTGTAGGTCTGGATCGGCCCCTAAGTTACGTTAAAGTGGGTGGAGGGAGGCATTTAAATGACCATTTGAGGGCGCGGTAATCTACATACGGACGTACGTAAGTATTATACGCACGTAGGGCCTGATCCAGACCTACGCATGAGAGCAAAGCGTATTACTGCTGCAGCGTAAAAACTTTCACTCCCATGACACTCCCCTTACCTTCTTTTCATTACGACCGCCGAACCCTACCCTAACTTTTCTATGTGTTCGTACGTATTTTCGTAGCGACGCGCTGTTCGTAGCGGGCTAAGCACGACCATACTGTACAATTTAAATGGCTCCCCCCGCCTACATTCCTTAACTCCAGCGTCTGTACTAACTTCGTACTATAAACACGCCCCATCGTCGGAAAAAACGCAAACAATACGGACGCCAGAATCATCGCTACGAAAAGGTCTTTGGTACGACCGGAAGTTGTCACTATGCACATGCGCAGTGCGTTTTTTCTGCCGTTTTTTCGCTTACGATCAGCGTACGTTCACATGCAAGAGTAGGTCTGAATCAGGCCCAATCTCCATGTACTAATCCCATTAATATAATTGTCTATTATAATTTTGTTAACCAGTAAAACTATAGACCAGGCATGTTAAACTCAAAATTCCAATTGGGCGAAACAGTTAAAGTCTAAGATCCATATCTCTCCAGCCTCCCAAGTATCCCCCATCATGTCTCTCCAGCCTCCCCAGTATTCCCTATCATGTCTCTCCAGCCTCCCCATACACTGTACTTTCATACAAAGTGCCCATGCTGCTTCAGAATATCATACACTGTACTTTCATACAAAGTGCCCATGCTGCTTCAGAATATCATACACTGTACTTTCATACAAAGTGCCCATGCTGCTTCAGAATATCATACACTGTACTTTCATACAAAGTGCCCATGCTGCTTCAGAATATCATACACTGTACTTTCATACAAAGTGCCCATGCTGCTTCAGAATATCATACACTGTACTTTCATACAAAGTGCCCATGCTGCTTCAGAATATCATACACTGTACTTTCATACAAAGTGCCCATGCTGCTTCAGAATATCATACACTGTACTTTCATACAAAGTGCCCATGCTGCTTCAGAATATCATACACTGTACTTTCATACAAAGTGCCCATGCTGCTTCAGAATATCATACACTGTACTTTCATACAAAGTGCCCATGCTGCTTCAGAATATCATACACTGTACTTTCATACAAAGTGCCCATGCTGCTTCAGAATATCATACACTGTACTTTCATACAAAGTGCCCATGCTGCTTCAGAATATCATACACTGTACTTTCATACAAAGTGCCCATGCTGCTTCAGAATATCATACACTGTACTTTCATACAAAGTGCCCATGCTGCTTCAGAATATCATACACTGTACTTTCATACAAAGTGCCCATGCTGCTTCAGAATATCATACACTGTACTTTCATACAAAGTGCCCATGCTGCTTCAGAATATCATACACTGTACTTTCATACAAAGTGCCCATGCTGCTTCAGAATATCATACACTGTACTTTCATACAAAGTGCCCATGCTGCTTCAGAATATCATACACTGTACTTTCATACAAAGTGCCCATGCTGCTTCAGAATATCATACACTGTACTTTCATACAAAGTGCCCATGCTGCTTCAGAATATCATACACTGTACTTTCATACAAAGTGCCCATGCTGCTTCAGAATATCATACACTGTACTTTCATACAAAGTGCCCATGCTGCTTCAGAATATCATACACTGTACTTTCATACAAAGTGCCCATGCTGCTTCAGAATATCATACACTGTACTTTCATACAAAGTGCCCATGCTGCTTCAGAATATCATACACTGTACTTTCATACAAAGTGCCCATGCTGCTTCAGAATATCATACACTGTACTTTCATACAAAGTGCCCATGCTGCTTCAGAATATCATACACTGTACTTTCATACAAAGTGCCCATGCTGCTTCAGAATATCATACACTGTACTTTCATACAAAGTGCCCATGCTGCTTCAGAATATCATACACTGTACTTTCATACAAAGTGCCCATGCTGCTTCAGAATATCATACACTGTACTTTCATACAAAGTGCCCATGCTGCTTCAGAATATCATACACTGTACTTTCATACAAAGTGCCCATGCTGCTTCAGAATATCATACACTGTACTTTCATACAAAGTGCCCATGCTGCTTCAGAATATCATACACTGTACTTTCATACAAAGTGCCCATGCTGCTTCAGAATATCATACACTGTACTTTCATACAAAGTGCCCATGCTGCTTCAGAATATCATACACTGTACTTTCATACAAAGTGCCCATGCTGCTTCAGAATATCATACACTGTACTTTCATACAAAGTGCCCATGCTGCTTCAGAATATCATACACTGTACTTTCATACAAAGTGCCCATGCTGCTTCAGAATATCATACACTGTACTTTCATACAAAGTGCCCATGCTGCTTCAGAATATCATACACTGTACTTTCATACAAAGTGCCCATGCTGCTTCAGAATATCATACACTGTACTTTCATACAAAGTGCCCATGCTGCTTCAGAATATCATACACTGTACTTTCATACAAAGTGCCCATGCTGCTTCAGGTGTTCATGGGAGTGTTAGAAATTTTAGATTTCGTTTTAGGATCTAAGACATAGTAAGTACAGATGGTGCACAATATTATCATTTTGAGCAGATGTTTAATTCTCCTTTGTGAGTTTGTAAAAGATACACAATTTTTAGCAGACATTTTTATGACTACATGCTCCATAGACAGAAGGTGCCCACAACTATCCTATACCAAAAATGACCATTTACTACCTACTGTGCCACACTAACCTATATGGAAGGCTAGACCAAAGAAAGGTATAAACAAACACACTGCCATAAACTCTTAGTACTCGTATAACAAACCTCTTGTTCACACCAGCATGGCCTTTCTGTGTAAACCCACATATAAGAGAATAAACAACCAATGATCATTGTCACTTCTCTGTCTAAGCTCTCTCAATCATACCAGACTGCCTATAATTCTGTAATGATTATTGCTTGATCAGTCTGATTACCAAGCAGTGTATGGCAAGGACTGATTGGCTATATAAAGACACATAGCAACATAACTGTGGAGATCTTGGTGCGGTGGGGTGAGGTTGTGTGAAGGGCAGTAGGAAGCCCACCCTTGTTGTCATATATTGTCTAGAAACTAAAGATATCCTGAGCTATTGGTGCGTTATATCGGGCGTGGCTTAGATTGTATAATGTGTGGCCAGATTTAGCGTGAGCACTGTTTTGGCCAGACTGTATTACTGCTTAACAGTCCACCAAATATAAGAGAAGAAAGAATAATTAACTGTGTTCACATTCATAACTATAGATTGACCAGTTAAAAAGATATTTTGCATCAACTGTCACATTATAAACCTATGGAATGTGCATTGTACTGACATTTATGCTGAATGCTAAACATTGACGCATCAGTTACCCAAGGCCAGAAAAAGGGCAATGAATATTAATAGCAGAAATCTAACATAACCCTTACAATCTATTAGCCAGTATGTTGTCTCAAAACTCAATTTCGGCTGCAAATTATATTTCATTTTTAAAAATACTTATTGGTAAAGATGGTTAGATATAGACCAAGAAAGACTCAGCTAAGCAAGTGGGCAGTGCCCTATTGGACTGACAACCCAAGCCCAGATCCTACAGACACACAGAATGCATGAACTAATTAGTGTCACAGTAACAGTGACATCGTAAGATCAACTGTGGTACAAGCTCACTTCCTTTCAGGGTTCCTACTATCCACTCCAGCCTTCATTTTCTGTGGATCTTTACCATTCTTCGACACATTAATGAAAAACAAACAATGAATATTTATCAGATCAAATAGTTTATGGTGAGGCCATTAATATTGTCCTATCTGTGAACCAGTTTTACAATCTATAGTTGAATTTTTCATTATATAATGTGCCTTAATGTGTAATGTATTTAAAATTGTATAACTGACTAAAGATGGTTGCTTGTAAGTGGTTGGAACCTTTGGTTTAAAAAACATCAACAGAGATTAATTGAATTGACGACTGGTGTGTACGTGCGTATGTGTTTGAAAACATATAATGTTGGCGTAACCCCTCTGTCCTAATAAATCATGATAAGTGATTTAGCTCTAGTGCGATGTCTTTTGTTATTTCTCCTCTTGTCCAGGTAAGCTAAAGCAATGTAAGAAATAAATAAATGCAATAAAATCATATGGACATGCCTTATCTATCAGGCACAGAAATGATCTAAGCCTGGTTATAATAAAATATGGATGTTTTCATCATGTAGTATTAGTGTCTATTCCCTATAACAGACACAGATCATAATCCATCCCAGAACAAAGTGTTCCTGGAAATCGAAAACTGCACATCTATATCACCAGTTGAAATAAATTCCCTATTCACACCTTTCAACACTTCACCGAAGTTCAATAAATTTTGGATATTGTTATTAAAGCTTTTCCAAAAAGATTTACGCAATCTAAAACTACAATAGATCAGCTGGGATATGACATTGAGTGCTAATGATTTTCTCAAGTAGGGGTCATATTTGGAGGAAAACAAGCATTTGGCCTGGTCACAGTGATACACTTCTATGATACGTACTAGTAATATGTAAAACTACATTAGTCAAAATAACATAAAAGGAATCTATTCAAAATTTGAACTATGTAATTCTATCATAGTTTTAATTATTCAGCATTGAATAATTCAGAGTTGCACTTACACCTTTTTTGGGTGCAAGTGTAGATCTGAGCAATAGCATGTTGAACTGCAAGGGGGAGGCAAATTTAAATTGTGAAACCAGAATAAGTATTAACAGATGAGGACTGGATCCAGACTTAAGTGCTTGAAATTAGTTACTCCTGGGCTAAACCATGGTGATTTCAGGGGAGTCATATTTCATCTGTTGCAAACAGTATTAGAGTTGAGAGGTGATGTTTCCTATCCCAAGTCTAAATAACAGTGTAATAGTAAAGCTGGTCAGTATCTGTGTGCAGTAAGCAATTCAAAGATATGTCGATTTCGATAGGGCCGTTTCGTCCCAGCTAGTTTCGAGCTGGCTGGGATTTCGATTGCATATGCCTCGAGGAGGCACTGCAATCGATCCACGTAGCACCGAGCTTTCGGTGCTCCGAAAACTAAGTAAAAAAGACACCCACTCCTTTCCCTAATTCTAACCCTAACCCTCCCCTCTCATAACCCTAACCCTCCCTTCCTGGCAGCCTGACCCTAACCCACCATCTCCCGCAGCCTGACCCTTATTCTCCCTTCCCTGCAGCTTGACCCTAACCCTCCATCTCCCGCAGCCTGACCCTAAACCTCCCTCCCGTGCGGCCTGACCCTAATCCTCCCTCCCCTGCAGCCTGACCCTAACCCTCCCTCCCCTGCAGCCTGACCTTAACCGTCCCTACCCTGCTTCCTGGAGAGGTACGGTGGTAGCGGCGTGGCGGAGGTATATCGGCGGTGGCGGAATTTGCGAATCACAATGGCATAATCACCCATTCCTTTTAAAAAAAATGTAAACTGGGCAGTATTTGAAAAAGGAACTTTCGGATGTCCCTATTTCTTAAATCAAAGCCTCTGACCGTAGAATGCAACCGGTTTTACTCTGAATCAGCCCCAATGTGTGGTTTGTTAGGGTCTGGACATAGAGCACTATATTAGGGGTAAATGAGGGATAATAGAATGGCACATACTATAATATATGCAGGGTTTATTAGGTTTCTGGAGATAGCATGCTCTATACTGTATACCCTAAAATACCACACATATATTGTAATATTTGTTATTTCCAGACCCCTAATATGCCCAATATAAATTACACATACTATAATATATATGCCACATAAATATTATAGTATGTGTCATGTCCAGTCCCCTAATATTCCCCACAGGTATTTTAAATAACGTCATTTCAGAACCCATGGTATACCCCACATGTATTACAAACATTTCTAACAATAAACTATGAACATTCTGTGTTTGCCACTGTTTCTCTGGATCAGGTATGACCAACCTGTGGTTTTCCAGGTGTTGTGAAACTATGAGTTCCACCAGGTTTTAACTGCATAAGTGTAACTGATACCTGGCAAAGCATGCTGGTACTCATAGTTTCAAAACATCTGGAGAGGCCACAGGTTGGCTAGGCCTTCTCTGGACACATTAAGGTAAGTATGACATCTGCTTTATTACAGATCCTTAGGATTGTTTTGAAAAAATCCGTACTTTATTGCAAACAAAAAACATAAATGTTCGGCTATGAGGCTCAGTTTAATAGTACACACTTTTTAGTATTAATTTCATAGTGACCACCCATGATTTCTTCTGTCCCCTGTTGATTTTTTTCTACCCCAAAAGCCTTCTTGTTGCACCCCTATACTGCTGCTTATATTCTCTATTGCTTTCACTTTCCTCCCCTGTAGTCCTCTCTTCTCTTCTGCAAGAACTTCTCCCTTCCCAGACTTTCTCCTCCGGTTCATCCCTATGCTCTCTGGCCTATACACTCTTTTCCTGGTCATTCTCTTCTCTGGTTAACCTTTTTCTGGTCCTTTTCTTCCATGTTCACATTTTCCGTGGTGCTTTACTCTAGTGATACCACATTTCCCACTTATTTTCCTGTTCACACCAGATTTACTAAGCTGCGGGTTTGGAAAAGTGGAGATGTTGCCCATACCAACCAATCAGATTTTAGCTGACATTCTCTAGTATGTAAAAAGAAAGTGAGAGCTAGAATCTGATTGGTTGCTATAGGCAACATCTCTACTTTTCCAAACCCGCAGCTTAGTAAAAATCTGTCCCTTTGGACCTTATTCATTGTTAAGAAGGGAAATAAGAAAAAATGGGTTCACAGTTATATGCATGGCAGCTCCCTTGACACGCCCTTGTTCTTGTGGTTTTTAAGCGACTTAAGAATGCCAAAGGCAGCCTTATCTTCTTGTGTGCATGTATATTCTTAAGTGGCAAAAATACACACAATACATTTCTGATAGACAAATTAAGGTAGAGACATAGATGAAACAGTGAGGAGTGGTAGGACAAGATTATGTAGGTGCCTGGATGGCTTACAAAGTGATACTATACGACAGCAATAATAATCATAATAATGGCCCGGATTGTGATTTAAGCAAAGGAGGCATTTTCCCTTCACTAGGAGCAGAAAATGCCCCATTTTGGTAATGTGCTGCACAAGCAGGTGCAACAGTACCGCAACCTCATTCATCCCGGTAGTGAATCCAATGGCACGGCAGACCTGAGCAGGAAGCAGAAGTGTTTCTGCTTCGTGGGAGGATAAGGGCTGTTAATTGTGCTGTAGGGGCTGGTTTGAGTCCGTACAAGTGAAGGGAGTGGCCTTGGCATTGGACCTCCGCTGCCGTTGTGGTTGGAGCTCCAACAGAGGTCTGGATCTGGTCCAATAATACAATTATATTAAAATCTAATAATAGATATGAGGAAATCACTTACTTTTCATCAAATATGTGTTATTTCAGCTAAACGTTTTTAACCCATGAAGATGTTTCAGCCTGTAAAATGTGGTACTGGCCTACATATCCTTGCCTCTGATGAAGATTTTTCTTCATGAGTCAAATAATGAGAGCGATTAAGCATATACGTGTAAATGGAAATCCTCCATGCACCAGGGCACCTAGCTAGAAACTGAAAGCCTTCATGGCACTTCAGTGACTTGCAGGTCTCTTGTGATCTATGTCAGAGGTGGTTATCAGAACAGTGTCTACTATTAGACATTTATAAAGAGTCAGTGTTAACGTGATGTCCTGCTTCCTGTTAGACTGTAAGAGCCATGTTCAAAGACCAATGCACTTTCCTTGCATCTGTACTCAATCATGGAGCATCTGCTTCCCATTCAAACATTTAAAGAGCTTTTTCTTTTGTAGCCTCCTGCCTGGGTGTTAATTTTACACACACGCTGCTCAAGGTATATACATATCGTGGGACTGTATATGTTAGGTAGCCTGGGCTCTGCCATTCTCAGTGCCTGTTGTTTGACAGATCGTGTGAATATGGCAAAGATAGGCAACCTCTGGATATCTATGGGAAAATACATAGAAACAGATGATGTTACAGAATAAAGTTACTCAATGACATTTTAAATAACTTGATGTTTTCTTTTTTTTCCTTTTTTTTTTTACATTTTCTGAGTAATAAGTTTTCTGCAGAAAAGACCAACACCCTCACAAACATTTTGCCAGCAGTTTATAAAACACGATAGCCAATTCTGTGTGATACTGTATGTCAAAGGACCAGGTCCAGACTTATGCAAAAGGGGCATTTTCCAATATGCTTCCAGTATGTATCTGTGTCATTTCTAATTATCATTTATTTATAAGGCACCACAAGGTGTCCGCAGCACCATACAAAATACAACAAAATACAGTACAGACATACAGGGTAGGGATGGACAGCCTAGTACATATTAAATACAATGGGCCTGATCCAGAACAAGCGAGCGAATTTACACGCGGCGGAGACGTAAAATTGCGTATTTGTAAGTACTGCGCATGCGCACCATAGAAAATACGCTGAATAGCGTGGCGTAATTGTGAACGTATGGGCCATTCACATATGTGTCACGTAAATACTTACGTGTGGGCGTGCCAATTTTACGTGTGTCCAAAATACGTCAGAAGTAGGCGGGGGGTTGTATATAAAGTGTACAGTATGGGTGTGCTTAGCTGCGTAAATTCATCTAGCCCATACGTACGTGTGCGTATGACTGCAGTTACGTTGGAAAAAGTTAAGGTAGGGTTTTGAAAGCGTGTCTTGACAAAATACGTACATTCAAGGGGTGTGCCGAGGGGAGTGTAACAAATTTACGTGCACGAAAATACGCTCCGCGAATAAACGTACGGCAAACGTAGTTCTGGATCTACCCCAATATGACTATAAAAATATCTCAAAAATACAATAAATGAAGCAAGCACAGAATGCAAGGCAAAATGTGAGGTGTCAAGCTTGGAAGATCAGGGAGCAGCGGATAGAGCGCAGTGAGAGGTTGAGAGGGAGCCACCAGGTGGGGATGGGGTAAAAGGGTAGCAGAGGGGCACAAGAGGGTACGAAGTGAGAACTTACAGAAGACATAAGGAAGGGGAAGGAAGTGGACAGCTTGTGCGCTAAGGGTGCGCTAAGCATCCTAAGTCCTATCTGACTTGGAAAGGTAAAAGAAGACCCTACCTTAACCTTTCCAATCCGTGCTCAGGTAAAATGAAGAAACATGGATTGGAAAGGTTAAGGTAGGGTCTTCGGATTGTTGTACATGCAAGAGGAGTGGTCTCCCTCACCCACACAAAAGGCTGGATCGAGCAGGAACTTAATTCTGGATCCCGTGCAAAATGATTAAACCCAATATTCACCACAATGGGCCAGATCCAGAACTACACTTTTACTACGCTGCGTACTTACGCTAGCGTGCCATCGATGCACTCCCCTCAGCACACCCCTCTCATGTATGTATTTTGTCCGCCTTAAATTCACTCACGGACGTTGCTCTGGATCTTCCCCAATGTGCTAAATGCAAATTACTAAGTACATAAACAATAATTGGATCTTTATATTTTCTCTGAATTTACAGTAGGATGGATTACACTATTGCACATAATACTGTACACACAGTTGGAATAGTTAGGTACAAGTAAGAGACAGCAAAGAATTCTGTATAAATATATTATGTAAACCTGGGAACTGATTGCAATGTCAAGGAAGCAGCATGGCAGCCTACCATGGTGGATCTAGAATTGTCAGCTCAGCCATTTTTTCTATTTCAGCATTATGGTGGGCTATAATGAAATATAAGGCAGAGATAGAAGAATGTTATTTCATATTTTTCAATATGTGGAAATGTTTAGAAAACAAAAGCCCCTGCGCTAAATAATTGATAAAAAAAAAAAAGGTATATTAGTACTAGTTTTCCATCCCAGAATGTTTCAACATAAGGAAACCCCTGATGCCACATCCTCCACTATGAAAACAGATCCACAAATCCCTAGCTCTAGCAGAGATTTATACCTGGTGCATAATCTGCCAACTGTTTCTACAATGTTACTGCATGATCAGGGTATAATAAAGCACAATTTAATGGGAATCTGGAGGACAAAGAAAAGTAATCAACTTTAAACTTTAAACACAATACAGTGAAACCTTTTCTGTACAATCCATACAATTAGCAAAACTATGCACTATATTTAGTGAATAGTAACCACAGCTCTTAAATGAATCACAGGCCCTGGCCCAAGCTGAGGTTGTAGAGCCAAAATAAATAAACAGGTCTCCGAATTGCATCTTGCTGTAGTTTTGGCTTTGCTGTTCTTGCATGCATGTTGTACAAAGGTAGATATAAACCACTGTGTTTGCGATGGAAACCATTCTGTGTACAAAGAGATTTGTTCTATATTCCTAAACACTGTATTCTTCCTATTACATATTATTGGTATTGTGATGCCTAAAATGATGTCTAGCCTTTAGATTTGCACAAATATTTATTGATTGTTATGTGCTCCAAAAATTGCAAATGCTCTGGCTGAATTTTCCTTAACAATCTTTGGAACCTCTTTCTCATTCCATTAATAAGTCAGTGTTATCACCAACCCGACACATGGTGCATGAGTAATATCGTTGTAACATTGCTCATTCTATTGTAACAATATTACTCATGCACCAGGGAGACTGTCAATGCACCAAACCTAGGACTGAATCCACAGATCCGTCCATTAGGCCACTTACGCACGCATGCGCCCTCCAGATGTTACTTGTGTTTTCCGCACGTAACTTCTATCGTACGGAACCAGGATTTTCCATTGTAAAGGGCTGTGCTTCCCCTCCGCCCGCCAAGGTGGGCAGGGGGAACCATGTAAAATGTACAGTGTGGGTATTATCACCCACGTATGCGCGGATCAGCGGTCGCATAGACCATTAATCCGCAAGTGTGACTTAAGGCTTAAGTTACACTAGTTCCGAATGAGAGGGGGGGATGAGAGACTAAGGATTAATCATGTTCATAGCCCCAATATAATTCATGTAACTGCACTTGGAACTAAAGGTAAACTCAAGAACAATGCAAAAGATGTTGGACCAGATCCAGGACCAATCTTTCCATGCTGGAAGCCGGTCTGGCAGGGGGTGGCATTGCTTAATGCGTGTGCACATGGTGAGATGGGGAAGGTATTTAAATCATATAGAAAGGCTTGGCTAAGCACATACATACAATCTTCATTTAAGCACAGGCCCCATTTTAAGTGGGACCGGTGCATAAATATTAATGTAGGATCCTGCTGACGTAAACCCATAAGTGTGAAGGCAGTGTATGGTAATTTTGGATCACACACCAATCCTATAGTGGACCTCTGCAGCTGGAAATCTTCAAACTGGACCCTATTAACTATTATCCAGCCTGTTGTGATCCTCTATTTGACTGATTAAATCTAAGTGAGCATGCCTTTGATAACATTGGTAGAATATATCCCACAATAAAATAAATATTCTGAGACGTTTGGGAGAGTGAAGGCACATTGCAGGATCTTTGCACAAGCTGAGCAAGTCTAATGCAGATAACAAGGACATGCTAAGTGTGCTTTCTGTTTAGAAAAACAATATTGGAAGAAGGCCAAACTGGTCTATTAGTCTAACAGGAAACACTCTCAATGTCAAAGACACCAAAATAAGGGTTAGCTATTACGGCAGTAAGAAAAACACATGCTGCAGATAAGTTATATGTAATTTATTGTACTGCTGCCCTCTTTGTGCAACAACTGAATTTATAATAACTATATTCAAATAATTAAATTAATTTCAGCTCTGCACTTAGGACAGACCCAGACCTAAAAACATAAGAGCACTGCGTAAGTGGACTATATGGATGTGAAGGGCGCATGTGCCCAGATGTTACGACAATTTTATGCTAATAAGGTCTATCATACCTAACTAAGTTTCGTACGATAGGTTTTCTGTCCAATAGGGCGGTTCTTTACCTCCGCCCACACAAAGTAAGAAAGATGGACGGGGGGAGATGTAAAATTTACAGTAGGGGCAGGGTGTGGTAGATACGAGTCGTACGGACCGCTGATCTGCACATTTAAGACAGGCTTATGGCAGCATAACTGATGAGAGATGGGAGGGACAGGGGGAGTTCACTCCCCTCTCTCGCGCATACTGCCAGACCCCCGCACTTACCGTAAGCTTGTAGGGGTCTCGCTCCGGTCCTTAGATTGTACTAATTACCAGGCCAAATGTTTCCTGGTTCATTCTTGTTTATCATAAAATATTTACAAATGTTTGAAAGCAGCATATCAGTCCCGAATGCAGTGAAAATCTCAGTTAGTGTGGTTGGCAATAGTATTCTTTCCCTTAGAATACAGACTGTACAAATAGTCTTCTTAAAACAAGGGGTTTTTTTTTCCTCCATACAGCTTCCTGGCTAGAATCCTAAGAGGCTTTAATATTTTTACAGCTACAGAGAAAATGTACTTGGCTCATCATTGGCAAGTAAGATGACAATATAATAACAGCAGGACATCAATTCATTAGGGGGAATAGATCTGTGAAATATTAAACGCCAGCTACAATTATTAAAATGTTTTTTTTTTAAATAAAAGTTGCTCGGGGGTGGAGGGAAACCAGTTCCAGACTGCTTGGCTGTTTTCCAGGATGACTTGTTAACATTGGATGGTGATAAGGGACGGTCGGAAGAAGAACACTGAGTCCTCTCTAGATAATGAAGAAACTGATTTGAGAGTTAGTGGAGGAGCAAGGACATGTTATATGTTACAATATGCAGCTTGGACTATAGATATCCCACACAGCTATGGAACGATTCAAAACTCTTATCCATGGGGAGCAAATTCAGCTTCAAATGCTTTCCAAACTGCACGTTTACTGTGGAACAGAGGCACAAACATTGTAAAATTATAAATAGCAAATAGTTTCTACCATTTCATTTCATTTAACACTTTTAATTCCAAGTGCTCACACTGGACCGGAAATGAATACCGAACACACAGTGTTAAGAGCCCCTCGCATCTGTGAAAGTACATTGGGTCACTTGCACTGACACCCGACAGCGGAACCCTATTTTAATAATAAATCCTGGATCAGTCTGGCCTATGAAGCTCTGCCTATACTGTGCATTATATTAGGAAACCCTTCCCACTTGTGCTTCCCTGTCTAAAGTGTGTAATGTAGTAAGTCAGGATCTGACACATTCACAGCAAATGCTGTGAAAAATAAACCATCTTAAAAGTCAACACAATTGCTACAGTTCTCACTGATATCACCATTGGGGGTTGGAAAATACCTTTGACTATGGGCTCTATTTACTTAAGCTTTAAAAAGTTCATTTTTGGAGTTATAAAGTTATAACTCCAAAATTTAAGTTTTTGCTATTTACAACCACTGCACCGCCATGGAAACCAACAGTTTGCAGTCAAACTTCGTCTATCCTCGCCAGCCTGTTGTTTTCAACCTAGACTGCTATTTACTAACCCTCAGAGTGGAGTTTTATACTCTGCTCTGAGCGTTAAAATAACGGCATCTCAGACTGCCGTTCAGACTTCGATTCCAGCAATCTCCCCATATAACCCCCTTTTTCTCCCCCTAATAGCTGTTATTACGGGGAGAAAAAAGGGTATATATATATGGGGAGACCACTAGAATATACGTAAATACCGATTAAAAAACATAAATAAATACATTTTTTGAAAATTAAAAAACAATAAAAAAAAAACAACAGAATTACTTACCGACCAAACCGGACTTTAATACTTACCGGACCTAAGACGCGTCTGGCCGCAGGTGCCGGTCCCGACATGGAGAGCCTGCACATGCGCAGTGCTTCTCATGCTGGGACTTCATTTTTTTTAAAAAGTCCCAGCAGAGAGCTACTGCGCATGTGCAGACTTTCCAGACACAGGAAGAAAGCCTGCGATGACAGAAGAAAGTTCAGATGTCATCGCAGGACAACCAGCAGAGGGTGAGTATTAGTAAATAGTATAAAAGTAGCTCAGAAGTTCGCAGAGAGACAATTCGAACTTGCCTGAGCTACGTTTATACTTTCTTAGTAAATAGAGCCCTATGAATCTATTAATGCTGCTAATAGAACACTTCTTCAGGCTAGCCTACCGTTCCTCCACCTAAAATTACCTGCCCTCTTCATCTTATCCGTGTGTTTCCTGTTTGTTTACCTGCTGCCACATACCATGTTAGCTCTTATAAGCAGGGTCCATTATCCTGGCGGCCCTGTACTGGCCTCCGCGGCCCTGTGCTGGGCCTTCACTTCCGGGCACCTTGCAGTCACATACACAGTGCCCGGACTGCTGCGTCCAGGCACTGTGTATTTGTTGCTATGGCAACACAGCGCCGTTCAACGGCCTATGCTGTGGGCCGCCTATGAGGGCTAGATATACTAAACTGCAGAAAATGACAAAAATGGAGATATTGCTCATAGCAACCAATCGGTAGTATGTAACAAAAAAGTGAGAACTAGAGTCTCATTCAATGCTATGGGTAACATCTCCACTTTCCCTTTTAAGCAGTTTAGTAAATCCTGATCCAGACCTACTCGTAAGCGTAATATCGGCTGAAACGATCGGGCGTCCGTAGGAACATCGTAGGGACGCTGGAGGGGGCGTCCCCCTAGCGTCCCTACATTAAGGTTAGTGAAGGTGGGCAGGGGGAGGGAATTTAATGAGGGAGGGAGGGCTTAGCGGTAGTACGCCCGTGTGCGAAGGGTATTACCCATTGCTTACGCCGGCTGAAGTTAGGGTAGCCTTCAGCTGGCGTAAGCAATGGGAAATATGCCCACACAGGGGGAGTGTTGGGGAGAGTTGACGGCGATCAGGTGTGCGGAGTGGACGCCGATACGCTGTGCTTTAGTAAGCACAGCGCATCGGCATAGGTCTGGATCAGGCCCAAAGAACCAGTTTCATCCAATACTACATTTTTTTGTTCCTTGACGACTCTCTTACAACTCTCCAACACAGCCCCTTAAACTCACTATTAGGTACTCTGCTCCTGAAATTGCCTTTTAATTTACGGTTACAGCAACTTGAACATTTTGTACCTGGCCTTGCAGAAGATCTATGTTCTAATGTGAATCTATTTCTTTCTTGATAAGCAGGAATTTTATTTCTTATTTAAACAAAATCACCTAAATCAGCCACTGTGACTTATACACACAAAACCTAGATTCTGACATTATCAACGTTATTATCCTACTATGGCTGTATGCAATAGTGTGGCTCATTGCTCTTGGCTTTTCTTTTCTGTGGTCTGGGCACGGTTTTATCTCACATATTCTGCTGCTCAGTCTTCACTTGAGGCTTTTTATTTGACAGCTATTTCCTTTCCCAGAGAGTTTGCCAGGACTATCAAGAAATTACATGTATTTGAAGGGAAACGGGTTCTGGAGGAGTACGAGTCTGCAGGGAGATGTGACAAGGAACCTTAAGGGACATTATGACAGGTGTCATATGCAGTCCTACACAATCTGTGTAGGAGTCATACATAGTCTGGAAGGCAGGTTGCTTAGAACTATGGTATACAGATCCCTTTCTTCAAAAAGACTCCCCACCTCCCACCTCCACAGCTCTTGTTTGTATTATTTTATCCAAAGAAATTCTTCTCTATTTTCATACATAGCTCGATGAAACAAACACATGGTAAAGTTTGTTGTTTATTGTGTTCTGTCTACAATTTATAGATTTGTGGCATCTAAAGAACAAAAAATAACAATACCATTTCTTCTTCTGCTGAGAAGCAGACATCACAATGCAGCCTCTGTAACTCTCTTCAGCCTTTTTTTTGTGGTCCCTTGACTTCATCAGTTTGAGGTGACATGTTTGTACAATTTACATTAAAAAAGGCTGTGTCCCATGTTTATTATTTTCATTATATAGTTTGGCCTGTAGGGTTCCCCTTGGCTATGAGGTCAATAATGTATAATATTATGTTGTTTTCAGCTGTTGTACATGCTTCTTATTGCAGTACCATGAAAAGGCAAAATATTGATTCCAATGGCTAGATTTACTAAACTGGGGAAAAGGCAAAGTGGAGATGTTGCCCATAGCAACAAATCAGATTCTAGCTGATATTTTCTTGTATGAAATAGGAAAGTGAGAGCTAGAATCTGATTGGTTGCTATGGGCAACATCTCCACTTTTCCTTTCCTGCAGCTTAGTAAATCCAGCCCCAAGTCTTTTTTCTCAAGTTATATGTTGTAAATTTTGGACACCTCGGTGAAATTGTCATTCCCCTATTTATAGAGAGGTCAGAAGGCATTTTGATAGTATAGCGACGATGTGTGCAGAAAAATTGCTGCAATCAGATTGACAGTCTGAATTCTGACTCTAGTTATTTCTGAATTATTGGATTAAACCATGACACTTCCTTACAACTTTCTACTATCTTCAACCCTTTCAACTAAATTGCATCTATTACTTACATCATATAATTTGACATATATCGGGAACCATTTAGAACCAATATTTCAGTTGAGAACAGCTGTCGAGAATTAGAATGACAGCACAACTCTAAAGGTTATAAGAGGCACCTGCAGAAGTTTAGAGGACTAAATAAAGGGAAAGCACACATTGATGGAGGATTGATGGGCAATAAATAAGACCACTTGATAAAGGGCTTGTTGGCCCAAAATGCACCATGGACCGTGCTCTCACATCTGGTCGGCAGCCTGGGTCACTTTTCTCCTGCAGAACTCTTTGAGACTATCATTACCTGAGGTCCTTTCATCTTACCATCGCGGGGAGGGCCCAGCGCATGTGGATCCGGAACGTATACATCAGCCTTCTGCAGTGGAAGTGTAGTCCCTGCCTCCCAAAGGAAAGTGTTCATATTTATTTATGTTTGTTATGAATTTTTATCTCAATTTGTGTTCAGTGAAGATTAATTTCTTTTATTCTGCTTTCTCTCATTTCTTAATATGATATATCGTTAGGACAGAAACTGAACACCAGATTTACAGATTCCTGAGGACATTATAACATTTCTTCCTCCTTATGTCTTCTGTAAGTTCATCCCTCCCACTTACTGTGTTAGCTCACATGAGCAGGGCCCTCCATCCTAGTGTTGTTCCCTCCTCCACCACTCCCCCCTCACTTCGTACCCTCTGGTCCCCCTCTGCTACCCTTTTACCCCGTCCCCACCTGGTGGCTTCCTCTCAACCTCTTACTGCACTCTATCCCCTCCTCCCTGATCTGCCAAGCTTGACACCTCGCATTTTGCTGTGTTGTCTGTGCTTGCTTCCCTTTATTGTATTTTTGTGGTATTTTTATATTTATATTGTATTTTATTATGTACTATGCTGTCCATCCCCACCCTGTATGTCTGTACTGTAATTTTTTTTTGTTTTGTATGGCTGCAGACACATTGTGGCACCTTATAAATCATTAATAACAATAATAATGCCCCAGTTCTTTTAGAGTTTATATTATTTATCTATCATTTTAAACAATTAGATTTGCCATTTCTTTTTAAGTCTTATGGTTAGATGTGTACAATCCCCTGCCAGCGCTCACCATAGAGCACATACTTACCTCTACGTTGCTTATATTTTTTGAGGGTTGGACACCCTCAGTGTTCTGAGGTCTGCAACAGGTGGAATACACAGCGCTCGACAGTTATCTCACCCATTATTTCCAATGAATGAGAAAGAGTGAGGGGCCTATGAGAGATATATGGGTGGCAATTTGGCAGGAAGGTACTAGAAGATAGAGATAAGGATGGCAAGAGAAAAATATAATAAGAGGTCTACGATTTATTCTTCCACCCTTCTGGCTGGCCAGTCTAATATAGTTAATGGACAGTGCCTACTAACTCTCTTAATGGTTTTGTCAAACTTATACCAGGTTTGGTGACCTTTATATAAATGAATGTAAATACAGTATATTTTAGAAAAATGCTGATAATATAAGTAATCAATCCATCTTTTAACATTTGTATTTAATGTACAATAGTTCATGTTATTTTAGGGTAAAAACAATTCCTGTTTTTTTTTGTAAGAAGTTTTTGTATGTTAATAGTTTATATAATATTGTACCCAAATGCCAGTCATTATTTTCCAAAGGCCTGGAAAATACAGATTAGTGAATCCATTGTATTACAAATGCTGTTTATATAATAATATATTATGATAGTCTTTTGTTGAAAACAATATTAATGGTAGTATGTACTAAATCAGTGCATTTTGGTGCTGTGGCGTTGACCCTTATGTTGGCAAACAATCTGATTTAAAGGTTCAGGTAAAGACAAGAGTTGATTTAGAGTAAAGAGCTAATATGCACTTAGACAAGATTGCAATAGGAGGGTTGCAAATAAATGCAGGGAAGCAGGCAAATCTCCTGCAAATCTCCTGTCATTTTTGTCTTCGTACTCCGTCCAACTCCAGGAACACTGGCTTGTATTCACACCTAACAAGCCTCTGCTTCTTAGGTGCATATATTTAATAAATGACCTACTACGCATGGGTAGTAGGTCATTTATGCAATCTACGTACCAGTTTGGTACGTAGATTTCATCCGCACGGTCTTTAAAGACCACACGTGTACTTAGGTAGTGATTAGGTAGAAGTGGGAGGGGGGAGAAATTTAGATTAGTTGGGGAAGGCGGGGGCCAGGTGGGGAGAGGCAGTGTCTGTGCAGAGTTTCCTTTGCATAAATCATGTCATTAAGCCCAACCCCCATATCACCATCTATTGTTTCCCTCTAAATCGCCAAGAGGGAAGAAAAAGAAAGTAGGCAACCCTGAATTAATGTGATCTTTTTGCATGCAGGAAACAGATTTTAGTATGGGTTCCATCCGACAGATTTTTACAGAAAGTCGACAGCTAATTGTCGACTTTCTCTATTTAAAAAATCTGCCTAATTAGAAAGTTTTTATAATTAATGGGTATGTTGAATTTATTTTTCATCAACTTACCCATTCATTAGCTTTCCAACACCCGACAAACTTTTGGTGCTGGTTGAAAACAGGTCAGCAAACTTTGATACATAACTGAACTTAAAACAAAAGTCAGGCAGTGACCCACCAGGGCTGGCGCGAACCGCTCCGCGGGGGGATGCGGTGCATTCAGGCGCCACGCTGGATAGGCGCTCATCCCCCCGCTCTGCTCCACTCCCTGCACTGAAATGGACGCAGCTGTAAAAATGATGAGAGCTCCTTATAGAGCCTAACAGTGGTATTCATTCACTCTGCTCTGCCTGTGTGACAGGCAGATGCAGAGTGCAGCAGCGCCTCCCCCTCACTGAATGACGCTGGAGTGACCTGAGTTCCCATCAGCGTCATTCAAAGCAGAGCCCACCGCAGAGGAGAAGCAGGAGCCAGAATGTCACTGCTCGACATTTTTTCATTATTTTATTTCATTACTGGTGAATTTTGCTTTTTCCCCATACTTTAGCCCCACTATAGGGCATAGCGCTGTGGTTTATTTCTTTTTTTCTAAATCTTTGTTTCCAGGGAGAGTGGGTAAGACTCCCCCCGCCAACAGCTGCTTGCTATTTTTATTAATATATTTCCGCCAACCTAGGTGACTTGTTCACCTTAATACCAGATGAAGAGAAGACTTCAAAGGTAAGTAATAGGTCTTAAAATGGGAATGCTGGGTGCTGGACAGACATTATGGGGCTGCATGGTGCTGGACAGACATGATGGGGATGTTGGGTGCTGGACAGACATGATGGGGATGCTGGATGCTGGACAGACATGATGTGGGATACTGGGTGCTAGAGAGACATGATGGGGGTGCTGGGTGCTGGACAGACATGATGGGGATACTGGGTGCTAGAGAGACATGATGGGGATGCTGGACAGACATGATGGTGGATAATGGGTGCTGGACAGACATGATGGGGGTGCCGGGTGCTGGAAAGACATAATGGTGGATACTGGGTGCTAGAGAGACATGATGGGGATACTAGGAGGTGCAGACACATGATGGGGATACTGGGTGCTGGACAGACATGATGGGGATACTGGGAGGTGGAGACACATGATGGGGATACTGGGTGTTGGAAAAACATGATGGGTATATTGGGAGGTGGAGAGACATGATGGGGGATACTGGGTATGGGAGAGACATGATGGGGAATACTGGGTGCTGGATACACATGATGGGGGATACTGGGTGCTGGAGAGACATGATGGGGGTGCTGGGTGCTGGACTAACATGATGGTGGATACTGGATGCTAGAGAGAAATGATGGGGATACTGGGAGATGGAGAGACATGATGGTGGATACTGGGTGCTGGACAGACATGATGGAAATACTGGGTGTTGGAGAAACATGATGGGGGATACTGGGTGCTGGATACACATGATGGGGGTGCTGGGTGCTGAAGAGACATGATGGTAGATACTGGGCCTCCAATGCTCATCTCAGAT
>WWET01000024.1:352134-375064 GCA_011038615.1 Limnodynastes dumerilii
ATTTAAAAAAAAACTTTTTTTTTATTTTTTTATACACTTTGCTTTATCCCAGTGGTCTCCCCATACATACCCCTCTTTTCCCCCTCCCTAATAACAGCTTTTAGGGGGAGGAAAAGGGGGAAATATGGGGAGATGACTGGGATAACTGCACTAATGCTATCCTAAGATGGCGTTTTACGGATTTCGGGCATTTCATAAATGAGTGTCGTGGGTGTTGGTGGGTGGTGGCTTGCTATGTGCATGCGCATAATTGCGTACTTTTAAAAAGCGGATCTGTGAATACAGCCCATTGTGATTGTTGTGATCTATAAAAAAAATGTGGAAAACTCCATTTAGACACGTGTAATGCATTAAAAATGTGTTTAGAACAGTTGCATAAAATGCTTATCTGATGAACGTATATCAAAGATATATGAATTTTCATATGTAAGCAACCCATTGATTTTTTTTTTATTCAAACAAAATGCCATTGGGTAAGGACCTGCAGTGAAATAGTTTGCATAATAACCTGCTTGTCCCTTTACATATCAAGAAAGTGCTATGCTTGTCACACTGTCTCACTACTTAGAGTTATATTGAGTTCATAGCATCTGTTCCAGTAGCTGTGACATATCATATGCTTTAGACTACTTACCTTTTCCCATCTCTGTGAAACACAAGACAGAATAGAATATGCCCCTTAATGTATGCTTATAGCCTTTAAATTGTTTACATAACAAATCAAAATTATTTGAAGACATTTTTATAACTTTTGAAGGATAATAATAATCACAATAGGTTAAGACAATAGTATGTAAGGACTAAACTCAGCCCTTACTGTATGATTTAAAAAGGGAACCCCCCATCCACCATGCGCATAAACTACGCACGGATGTCTTTCACATCCAAACTGGAGCTGCTGGACATACGGAAACAATATCTATACATCCAGCGTTCCACTGTGTATACCAAGGTCCTGGGCATGCGCAAGTATTGAACCACAGTCAATTTCCGCATGCTGCATGTAAGTGTAAAATTATGGGGTCAAAAACATACACACTACTATGGAGACTGGTAATAAAGCTAATAAATAACATGTGATTATATATGGGCTGTGTCTCTGTCATTAAATGGCTGTATGATTCCCTCCACTGTAGAGGAAGCTGTGGGTTATACATTGTAATATATGTGGTCTCATTAACCCCATACAGGAAAACCAAACTCCAAAGAGACATTTTCTTTCCTTTGCATAAAGAAAGCAGTTCTTACTGAGAAGACTGATTTCAAGGTAGGGGGTTCTTATTGTTATAACAGAGAACAACAGGGAGGTAAAACCATTTCCTTCTGCTGGTCTCCCACCTCTCCCAAACACCTCTTCAGGATTGTGAGCGGAATTTCAGGTCTGTTTTAGAGGGGAAATAACACACAGCTCTAAACAGGTGAGGCACTGAAATGACTTTTATGCTTAACATTTAACTACTGAAATCGCAGAGATGCTAAATAAAAAGCAGAACATTCATTGTTGACTATTTACAGAGACTTTAGTTAAATTTTAAAACATTACTACTTAAATGGGACAAAATGACAGCTCTGGGGCCAGATTTACTAAGCTGCGGGTTTGGAAAAGTGGAGATATTGCCCATAGCAACCAATCAGTATCTAGGTGACATTCTCTAGTATGTAATAGGAAAATGAGAGCTTGCATCTGATTGGTTGCTATGGGCAACATCTCCATTTTTTCAAACCTGCAGCTTAGTGAATTTGGCCTCTGGTGTTCTATAACAGTAATATCATTATTTCCAGAAAAGCTGAGTTTAACAAAGGGGCACATATCAAAACTAAAATTATAAATGAAAGTGATTATAGATCTATTCAATTTATTTGTAGATTTTCAACAAACTTTTAGTAAAAAAAGAAGAAGCTATAGACATGTGAGGCTTTTTATTTTGTTTTTTTTATTTCTTTTTATTGCATATAGGTAAATAAACTACTATTAAACTTCTATTTGTACTACACAATTAATGTCAGAAGTGTATATCCTACTTACACAAAATGGCAGGATGATTTACCAACAACATATAATTTTTGCATCCAAAATATGTATATTATACCAAAATATGAAAGGTTGCACACTTTATACACTTAGGTCAGTTTTAGGCGCATTAGACTTTATTATACAATGCCATTGTTACCTCCCACAAATTAAAAGTAAGTATCTGCCCTTTTCTTCTCTTCTACTCTACTACCTATCATCTTTCATCTTGATCCTGCACCTTCACAAATCAGACTCTTACCCTGTAACTTTTAGCCTTAATGAACCTCCCCTGGTTCACTGATTTTGTTTCGTCATTGATGTTTTACATGTGTACCGTGTTCAGATGGTTGGTGGTGGATTATTGCTTTTATGTGTGTCCCCTTCCCCTCCTTGTCCCCTTTTTGTCTTTCCCATTATTCTCCCTTCCTAGTTTTCTTTATGTTCCCTTCTTGTTAAAAAAAATTAACAAATAAGCAATAATATTTATTCAGTAGCACATGGAGATATATGTGGAGTGGTGTATACAAACACCCAACAATATGTGCATAAACACAAGTGAACTTTGCCTAAAAAATACTAAATATTCCAATGTCACTGTAAGGTTAAACTCAATAACATCTTAGGTAGGAAGACATGTAAGCATCATTCAGTGATCAGAGAGCCAGGGGGAATAAAGAAGAGCAATCAACAAAAAAAAGTCCAGGTACCGGGATGACAGCAGAGCCAAGGTAAGTGAATTGAAGCAAGCAGGAAACATACAAGGGGGCTTCAGTAATAGCTTTGACATACAAGAGGGGCTACAATGATGGCCGGGACATACAAGGTGGGCTGCCATGATAGCTGGAACATACAAGGAGGGCTGTCATGATGGCTGGGACATACAAGGGGGGCTGCAATGATAGCTGGAGACATATGTGAGGGTCTGCCATGAAGGCTGGGACATACAAGGAGGGCTGCAATGATGGCTGGAAATATATAAGGGGCTGCAATGATGGCTGTGGCATACAAGGGGGCTGTAATAATGGCTTGGATGGCTTGGATACACAAGGGGGCCTGCAATAATGGCTGGAGACATACAAAGGGGCTGCAATGATGGCTTAAGAAATATAAGGAGCTTAAAGGATGGCTGGAGACATACAAGGGGGCTTATAGGATGGCTTGAGACATTTAAAGGGCTGATGGGATGGCTGGAACATATAAAGGGGCAGAGATGATAGCTGCGATATATAAGAGGGTTGCAATGATGGCAGGAGACATCAAGGGGGGGTGGATAGATATACTAGGGAGAATACAGTGAGGACTGGAGACCGGTGGGAATTCCCGCCAAGATGGCTGTCTTTCCAAAGTAGAAATAGGCGAAAGTTGTTTTTCGGCTGTCTCTATTTCAAACAGCGCCCTTTTTAGATTTTTTAATGAATGGTGAGGTATACTCACCCATTTATTTTCAGTAGCACTGCCGGACACACCACAGGAGGTGTAAGAGAAAGAGGTGACCTCTCCGCTGACTTTTAGTGTAAGGAGGAGGGTTAGGGTTAGTCTCTGGAGAAGGGAGGGTAAGGGTCAGGGCTGTGGAAGACAAGGGTTAGGGTTAGGATCAGGCTATGGGGAAGGGAGACTTAGCGTTGGCTGTGGGGAAGAGAGGGTTAGGGTCAGGCTGCGGGGAAGGGAGGGTTAGGGTCAGGCTGTGGGGAAGGAAGGGTTATGGTAATAGAAGAGGATGATTAGGTTAAGGATTAGGGAAAGGGTTGAAGATACTTACCATTAGCAGCACCATTTTCAGTGCTCTGGGGATCAATTGCTTTGCTTTTTTGAAGCAAAAGCAATCGATTTCCTAGCCAGTTCCGAACTGTCTATTAGAAAACAGCCGAACGGGAACCACACCCCTAGAGACATATAAGGAGCGTGATTGAATTGCTGGGACATAAAAGGGGGCTGCAATGATGGCTGGGGGTGACTTTTTCACTTTAACCACTTTAAGCTATTTAAATGTAACTAGATATAGGCAGTACATATGACATTGTAATGTAAAGGTGTAATTGTTACATCATTAATTGCAAAAATTAGGCTCCCGAAAATCAAATAAAATGATCAGATGGTGATTCAGACAATTCAGCAGCATCGCTGGACAGTGCACACTGGTAAGATGTCAACTAAAACTGTCATTTATCTTGTGATTTGCACGATAATCAGTAGAAAAGCCTCAGGGTTTGCCCTCCAATATAAAAACCTTTACTTCATTACATAGATAAATAAATAAATAAAAATAGGACTATGTGCTGCAGCTGTTTACCAGCTATCGGCTTCAATAACACCCTTTTGGAGTATAGATTTGGTCTTCTACTATTCATACAAATGTACTGTCACCTATATGCAAAATACTGTATAATAAGCACCTAATAAATGATATTTTCATGCTTGTCCCCCAAAGACTGTTCTTTCCCCTGAGAATAACAAGTTCCACAGGAATGTATTTACACTAACATGCCTTAAATAATTTCCCATATTTATTTTAAGTGTTGGGAAAAGACTGTAAATATTTCTATAGATAGGATCTCAACAGGGATAGCAAGGCTGGTGCCATAGTAACACAGATGTTATCGGTTACTGTTACTGTTGGGAATAGTTCTATGCACACTTTCACATATTAGTGACATTGGGAATGCTGACCCTAGACACACAATCAGTATAAAAAATTGACAGTTAGAAGTGGGAGAACACTGCTGGTAAGTGTGAACAAAAAATGCAGTTATATATCATGGTGGATTAGAAATGATTTCCCTTACCGGCTCCCGATATACTAGACGCATTCCCCATGAAATGCTTCAGATGGGTCCCAGAATAAGGATTTTTCCCCTTTCTAGTTTATGCAAAAGCATTATTGTCAGCATTTCTATCTGTGCTACAAACAGTATAATTGTAACATAGAAATAAACGCCTTAATAACACACACAGTGCTACACACCAATCTCTATTTAGAAATTAATGACCAATACAGGGTAAGATGCCGTCTTAGGGAACGCAGTTGTCGGAGTATCTGTACTTTGAATGCTAAGCCTCAAAGTCAAGATCCAGAGTTCAGCACAGATTTACATACAATGCGTTTCCAGCAGAAAGGATGGACTGAGTGCAAGGGGGAGGTATTTTAATTATACAGTAAGGGCATGCTAAGTGACCTCTGAATTATCCAAACTTCTAAGATGTCTACTCATTTTAAGTAAGATTTTAAGTCATCTCAGTTTGTGGAAGTGGGAGGGCTTCCCCTTGCTCACACGGAAGGCATATATTCATGGGGCAGCACGTTGGCTCAGTGAGTAGCACTTGTGCCTCTCAGCGCTTGGGTCATGAGTTCAAATCCCAGACTAGAGCTAATCTGTGTGGAGCTTGTATGTTCTCCCTGTGTCTGTGTGGGTTGCCTCCGAGTGCTCTGGTTTCCCCCCACATGCAAAAAAAAACATACTGGTAGTTTAATTGGCTGCCAATATTTTCTTTAATGGGTAAGATTAACCCTAGTGTGTGGATGTATGTATTGTAGCTCCATTGGTGCAGGGACTGATGTGAATGCCTAAAGATTTCTGTAAATTGCTGCGGACAATTTGTGTTGCCATATAAATAAGCGTTAATATTCAGTATCGCGCCCCCGCTGCCACTACATTCAGAGATATAAGTCTGGATCCTGTCTTGGGGGTAAATTGACTAAACTGCAGAGAGGAAAAAGTGGAGATGTTGCCCACAGCAACCAATCAGATTCTAGATGGTAATTTTCTAGTATGTAATAAGAAAGTGGGAGCTAGAATCTCATTGGTTGCTATGGGCAACATCCCCACTTTTCCCCAG
Organism: Limnodynastes dumerilii; assembly: GCA_011038615.1. Taxonomy (NCBI): domain Eukaryota; kingdom Metazoa; phylum Chordata; class Amphibia; order Anura; family Limnodynastidae; genus Limnodynastes; species Limnodynastes dumerilii. The sequence goes on from WWET01000024.1 coordinate 357,983, forward strand.
CTCTAGCCCTTAGTGTGTTTTATGTTCCTGACTTCTGATATTTCAAATAATAATAATAAATGATGACACAGTAGACACTATATATTTTAATAATAAAGGTAGAGGTATAGAAATAATGTTTATATACTTAGTACATTACAGGGGCAGCGTGTGGCATGGGGAGGGGGGGTTTAAGATATAATTTTGTCTTATCTGATGTGACAGACTTACAAATCACATGATGATAGCTCTCAGTAGATTAGCATGTCTCTAATGTAATTGGGGGAGCCGAGCAACCCACTTGTTGTGCTATTCGGAATACAAAGCATTTGCTGGAAGACAATGGAAAAAAACCAACAATAATATTAGTCATAATAATTACAATCACACAGATTAAACGTTAATCATAAAAAATGTGACTCATATATAACATCAAAACCCAATGCTATTATTCCCTTCCCTCCTTCTTCTTCCCTGGGATGAAGGTCATATGATGGAGCTCTAAGCTACGATTATACATAGTTATCTAAGCAATATAAAAGCCAGTTATATTTCTAATATTATTGGTAACCTAGAGAGTCAAAGATCTTTGAAAGAACAATCAATCTCACTGTACTTTGAATTGTGAGATGCCAGGAAAAGCTCTCCCCCACAGTCACACAAACCTCTTTGCAATTAATCCCATCTGGTTGAACAGTGCTGGGGGTAAGGACGTACACACCCATGTACCCAGTAACTGTGCCACAGCACATTATGGCAGAGAGGTCATTAATTCCACCAAGGACCATTTTTCTTTGCTCTTTACAAAACAATGTATAAATCCAGCACATAATTTGGGCCAAATGTAAACGATCTGAAAATGTTGTTTCTTGACGGCAAAAACATGTTTATTTAAGTGTTTCAATGTTGAATCACATGTAATTGCTACCAGTCATTACAGGATAAAATGCAGTCCATATGGAAGAAAGTGCATGGACACTGAAGAGGGATGAATCCCTTTCTTATCAGAAAGCAAATGATAAAACACAGAAGGACAACCCCTTTCACAATCATATCAGATGTCACAGGAGATGTGACGACGCTCCTTGGCTTTTCCCTCTAAAGTTTTGTTTTATCTTGAAAGTGGAGGGACAAAGATTAAGACTGTCTCCATTACACTTAACGACTATGTCCAGGGGGGCCTATGAGGTATTTGTGATGGTAATGTAACACAGGCCTCATACAGAAAATTACTTGAACTCTCCAGAGGTTATTGCTGAGAGAAATAGGCATGTTACTAGGCCTATGCCAGTCATGAGATCGGTATGTCTAAGTGTTGCACAAATGTACATATATGTAATGACAATTTTCAGAGCAGAAATGAAACACTTAAAAAAAAAAAGAAGTTTCAATTAAACTGCATGATGCTGAGACCTGCAAGGCCAGAATCTTCCACTGCCGCATTATTGCTACCTATTAATAAATCAAATGTAAAAACTTTTGTCTTACACTAGATTTACTAAACTGCAGAATAGGAACAATTGAGATGTTTCCCATAGCAACCAATCAGATTCTAGCTGACGTTCTTTAGTATGTAATAGGAAAGTTAGAGGTAGAATCTGATTGGTTGCAATGGGCACCATCTCCACTTTTCAACAGTTTAGTAAATCTAGCCCTAACAGTTTTCATGCAGGTTTCCCTCCAAAATGTACATTGGCATTATTAGGACCAAACAGTTTATTCAATTGCATGCTTGGAAGTGAAACCTAAAAGCATGTTTGTTGGGGTACATGAAATATCCAAAATGCAGTGCAGTTTGCAATATTCAATGCTATTTGAATAATAGTTGTAACTTTAAACTCATTCACATCTTATGTAGGAAGACATGTAAGCATCAATCAGTGATCAGAGAGCCAGGGGGAAGCAATCAACAAAAAGAAGTCCAGGTACCGAAATGACAGTAGAGCCAATGTAAGTGAATTGACATACAAGAGGGGGCTACAAGGGTGTGGGTCCCCTCTTAGAACAAGAGGGGGCTACAAGGGTGTGGGTCCCCTCTTAGAACAGCCCTATGTGTCCGTTTCCTCCCAGCTAGTTTCAAACTAGCTGGGATTTCGATTGCATATGCCTCGAGGAGGCATAGAAATCAATCCACGGAGCACCAAGCAGAGCCAATGTAAGTGAATTGACATACAAGAGGGGGCTACAAGGGTGTGGGTCCCCTCTTAGAACGGCCCTATAAGGCCGTTTCCTCCCAGCTAGTTTCAAACTAGCTGGGATTTCGATTGCATATGCCTCGAGGAGGCATAGAAATCAATCCACGGAGCACCAAGCTTACGGTGCTCCAAAAAGTAAGTAAAAATAGTCCCCCAATCCATTCCCTAATTCTAACCCTCCTCTCTCACTACCCTAACCCTAACCCTCCCTTCCTTGCAGTCTGACCCTAACCTTCCCTTTCTGGCAGCCTAACCCTAACCCTCCCTTCCTGGCAGCCTGATCCTAACCCACCATCTCCCGCAGCCAGACCCTAATTCTCCCTTCCCTGCAGCCTGACCCTAACCCTCCATCTCCCACAACCTGACCCTAACCATCCCTCCCCTGCAGCCTGACCCTAAACCTCCCTACTCCACACAGAGAGGTTACTCACCTTTCCCTCAGTCTGGCGAAAGCAGCGTCAGAGGGATATCGGTGGCAGCGGAATCTCCTAATGAGAATGGGTGAAGTATGCCAATCGGCATACTCACCAATTCTGAAAAAAAAGTATAAACTGGTAAGTATTTGAAATAGGGACATCTGAAAAAGAACTTTCGGACCTCCATATTTCGCAAATAGGAACTTCTAACAGGGGACTGCAACCGTGGCTACAATGATGGTTGGGACATACAAGGTGGGCTGCCATGATGTCTGGGACATAGAAGGAGGGCTGTCATGATGGCTGGGACATACAAGGGGGGCTAACTCTAACCTTCCCCTTCTATGAGACTGTCCCTGTTTTCTCCCCGTTGTTGAGATGCAAACATTTTACTATTCGAAACAGGTACAGTGGTAAAATAGGGTAATTCGTTATAAGTACATGTTCCCCACTGTAAAAATTGAAATGTGAATCATTTCAATACTGATACAGCTATAAATTTAGCTGTCGTCTGTATCAGTGTTGAAATTGGGCCTATAGTACAGGAAACTGCATCCCTATCTCATGTAATGTCTTTTTGGCGATCTGGTTACGTGTTTAGGGGGTTTAGAATACTGGAGAATATTAAATGTAGTGTGGTTAGAAATGTAAACACAAATATAACCCAAATTACTCTACAGCCCTGAATTCTCCCAGCACAATTTACAATCTAAAAGAACAAAAAAATGAAGCTCTTTGGACAGGGCAGAGTTTTTATTGCACACAAAGATTTATATTTTATGTTTTTATGTTAGTATACAGAACATCAAACACTGCCCCAGACCAATCACTAGAGTTAAATGAGCGTTTCTTAACTTTACAGATTTATATGATTTAAATGTCAAAATTGACATATAAATATAGGACCGTATTCACACTTAAGTAAGTGTAGAATGTAAGATGCAAGATGCAGTATGCGTTTATGTGTATTGTAAATTGGCATGATTATTCTTATTTCAAGTTGTATTTTTAATGGTTACTTTTGTTTACATATGTTTATGAGAGAAAAAAAAACCATTACTTTTCCAAAGCCTAATCAGTGCGTTTAGTTACGTATCTTTGAATAATAAGCAATTTTAAACACCTAAGCGCACGACCGATTCACAGCTAATAAAATTCACGCATACCTAATTATACGCAGGAATGACTTACGTCCTTACGCTGCACTCCCGACAGAGGGGGAGTGGTTAATCGGTTTCTTTATTTTTCTCTGAATCGGGATTGCAGATTTTTTGCGCGCGTATATTTAGGTAAGTTTGCAATTTTACTCTTAAGTGTGAATCAGGTCCATAGAGTGGATTTAGATACATCCTAAAGAAACAAAAAAAACACTGACTAGACCTACACTTTATATTACATTTCTTTCAGTGTCGCTGTACCTTGCTGCAGGATATTTAGGACATCAATAAGTAGCTACATGAGGAATTAGACTAATGTCTATATTAGCGTTTCCTGGTTGGCTTCAAGGAGACTGTGTATGTTTTCAATCTGACCTGGACGGGAACCAGCTTTTTTCTCAGCAATAATAGCACATTTGGGGGACTCCTTGAAAAGTTTATTGGCTGAGCCCTCCTTCTTACTGCTCCATTACCTCCCTTCCTCCCAGGATAATATCAAATTGTGGAAATTTTACAGATCTCGGCCTCCCACCTTGCAGAATACTCTGAATGGAAGGATAGATAGGAAGAAACTTCATAGTGTCACAGAATGTGGGATGAGGTTACATGACAAGCAGTACACATTAAAACAACACTGTATCACACAGGAACCCCTTTCTCTCAGCACAAGGGAGCACGGCCCACGTCATCCTAATAAACAATTAGGTTGTGCAAGTGGTTTATGGTAATAATAAATTGATTGAAAATATGTGTCTGTTACAGCTGTGATCCCAACACCCATAGCCAGAGACTTTTCTACAATGTAATAACTGTGTACTTGATATAGTATAAGCTTAATACTTAAATAACCTATTCATGCTGCTCACACATTATGGTTTATTGATGGGCCTGGATTTGTTTTCTTGACATCCATACAGTGTCAAACTGGTACAGTGCACTGATTCCTGCAACAGCTAATCTATACTTGCAAATGTACAATCAATTTTCTGTAGAACCTGCACTCTCTTAGCTGCAGATAGACGATCAAGTATTATGGATAACTACTCAGGAGCTTAAAAAGAACTGGGAGATGTCCTCAAGGCTACCTTAATATGAATAGCAATTCTGACAGAATGACGGTTACTTTGAGACACAGCAGGTGACAGCTGCTGGATTCGGTAAAAAGTGAATGAAAACTTAAGAAGTGAACAGTAAAGTGTTTTGGATCTGTTTCCTTAGATAAATACATAATGAACTACACTTATTGTAAAAGAAGAAAATGCTTTCTGAATTCACAAAATAGAGAAAACAAATTACATCATGTTAACAATAGGACAGCACTTTTCTTATGAAATAGGCCTCACTGTTATCAACAATATTTATTCCTACAGCTTTTCTATGGCTGGATTTACTAAGGGGCACTTTAATGCAGTGATTTAAATCGCTCAACATCGCTGTTTAACTCCTGCGCATTTATCATGAAAAAACGCCAAATTTACAAACTTCCGCGATGTATTGCTATTAAACTCTAGTGAGTTTATGTTAAACTCTCACGAGTTGTTGCTAAACTCGATGTCGTTTAACATCACTGTAGATCCTGGCTCTTCTAAAAGTTATTAAACTAAAAATTTACATCACTATAAACTTGTAAATGCATAGCACGGCATACAATTAACACTTAGCATGCTGCTGCATCTAGTACTATAAGGCACAGCATGCCCTAATATTGCAGGGCATGCTGTGCCTTATAGTACCATAAGTGGCAGCATGCCAAGGGTTAATGACATACCGCTGTATATGCAATTGCACCCATTAAATATTAAAAACAAACTCGGGCCCGATACATATAAATATTACCTGCCCCGATACATAAAAATAATTAAATAATTGCCTAAAACATCAAAGTAAATAAAGATTGGCCCGCTACAATGATATTTAAAACATTATTAAAGGAGGACATTTTCAATATTACTATTGCTTTGTGGCTCAGGTAAAAAAAATGTAAATGAAAAGGGGGGGAGCCTAACTTATGCATAACTTGCTATCGGGCCATATGTGTTTGTATTTGCATGTGACATGACAATTATTAAGTCAGTATCGGCCCATGTGTGAGTTTTAAGATATGTGACATGACATACGTATTCTTTAGTATCGGGCCATGTGTGAGTTTTAATATGGGGCATGATTTAGGTATTACTATGTAGCCGGGGAATCTTTATTTACTTTGCTATATCAAGGAATTATTTAATTATTTTTATGTACCGGGGCAGGTAATTTTTATATGTATCGTGCCCGAGTTTGTATGTAATATTTAAGGGGTGTAATTGCATATGTGGCGATATGCCATTAACCCTTGGCATGCTGCTGCTTATGGCACTATAAGGCACAGCATGCCCTGCAATACTAAGGCATGCTGTGCCTTATAGTACTAGATGCAGCAGCATGCAAAGGATTAATTGCATGCTGCCAAAGACATTTTAAGTTATGGGGAGGAATTTTTTACCTTTCTATTTCTATGAAATCGACACTCACACCCATGAGATTTTTTCTCGCGCAAATTTTATGCAAATTTCTAGCGATTTACTAAATCCACCCTTAGTAAATCCAGAGATTTGTATGTGTACCATGCTAAAAATCGCAAGAGAGATGTAAACAGCAGCGATTTGAAAACAGGGCAATCTCTGGCAATTTTGGGAAAAAAATTTATTAGAAAATACATTAATTTCCAAATCGCTATTAAACACCACACATCTCTTGCGATTTTAAGCAAATCGACTGTAGTAAATCTGGCCCCTAGAGTTCTGCTCCATCATAATCTAATGATGATACTATTCTGGGTAAAGTGTATTTATATGATGATATGATGAGTTCCTGTGATACCATGACATCATCCTTTTAGCACAGACATGTCAAACTCGCGTCCCTTGGCACAAAACCTTTTATTTTACAGCCCACACTGGGAGGTCCGGTGATCTTTGCTGAGAAGGGCTGTTATCAACTGCCGCAGCATTAAATAGGACAGCTGATAGCAAAGCCCTTTTCAGCTGAAGACAGTGTGCACCACGGTGGAAAAACGCGGACGGAAGGCATTAGAGGTAAGGTATAAACAAGGGAGGCTGTAGACTACTAAAAGGGGAATTACTGGGAGCTAGAGCCATATGAATGAGGAATACTGGGGAGCTGGAGCCGTATGAATGGTAAATACTGGAAGCTTCAGCCATATGAATGGAAAACACTGGGGAGCTGAAGCCAAATGAATGGGGAATACTGGGAGTTGGAGCCATATGATGTGGGATACTGGGAGCGATCGTTCCCCCCACCCTAGAGATGTGCTGGCCAGGTGCCCCACTCCCTCCTTCTTTGTATCTCAGCCCCAGCAGCGCTGCATCCTATTCAGTAGCCCAGCGCAGGTCTTGTACTGTGGAGGCCTCTCAGTAACACACTTTACCAGAGAGGCCTCCACAGTACAGGATCAGAATTGGGCCAATGAGTGAGGCACAGCAGCTGATGAATGATCGGCATCCAGGAGACAGGAAAGGAGGGATCAGCTTAGAGTTGTCAGGGGATGCTCCTAGCCGTGGCTACAGAGCAACAGACAGCCAATCACAAGGCTGCTTGTTGCTTAATGGGGTGGAGGCAGCCTCATGACTGGCTGCCTGTTTCTTTGTGGAAACATTTGGAACCGCCCCTGGCAACTTCCAGGAGAAAAACCTGACCTGAAGCCCCACCCCTACATGATTAAAGTTGCCATTCATAGGTTTACAAAGGATGGGGCAGGATATCCTTAGTAACACTCAGGCCTCATGCCCAAATCTGGAGATTTAATGGCTCTCTTGGGATTCAGGGAGCAATCCCCGAATTTCAGCAACCTCCCAGAAATTCCGGGAGTGTCGGCTACTATGCCATAGTTTCTTGCTTAGAAGCTATACAACATATTTTAAAACATATGGGAAAACATGTTGTCAGGTAACATTTGCAAACAAGTCACCAGCAAAGTATGTTCAGTGTGTTCAGAGGAAAGTTGTACATTGTCGAAATGCCATAACCAGAATATAAATCTTTAACGCAGCTCCTGGCTTTGCATAATATAATGGATTCCAGATCGGGGACAGGGGATTAGGGCTGCACCAAGGTACAAAATACATCTGGAGCTGTTTATGTTTTTTAACTCTGTCCCTTCACTACACAACAGAGATTATATCATGTAAAGTATCCTACCCAGCACTAAAAAGTTTAAATAAACATATTTATGTTTTTTTGGGAACAAATACCAAAAATGATCCAGACTAGAAGGTGAGCATATTCCGATCACTCACGTTGGAAAGCATTAGCTTTTGCGAGCTAAGCATACACAAATTTCTGAACGTCACATTCGGAATGCAATCCATGCGGTCCACATATTTGATTTTGACACTTCTGTTTTGTTCCGACAGCGGGGAAAGGTTTAGTATTAGATTTGGCAGGTTACGCAATCTTCACGTCCAATTCGGTGCCATTTTAAGTGGACTCGAATCAGAAGTTTTAAGGCAGGGTGAAGGTATCAGAGTGATGGTAATGACTGAATCTTCCTCTGAATCTGCCCCACAATTATTATATTTGTATGAAAAGATTAAATTGTTGTTTGCATTTTATTACAAAATATGTATCTTAAAGCTGGCCATACTCTAGAGCGATTATCGGCCTGGTCACCCAATTATTGGGTGATTGGGCAAATAATCACTGTAGTTAATGGCCAGGATCAATTTTTCAAACGCCAAATAAACTTACCAGAAACACTCTGGTCTGATTATTTGGTCTTTGAATATGTTTGATTTATTTGTTTATTTAAGGGAGCCAATCATCTATCTGAAAGGCTCCCTATTCTTCAAAGGTGCAGCTGCAGATTTATGTATTATGCTGCTCTGACATCTTATACCTTCAAAGCATAATACATAGATCTGCAGCAACTGCCACTGCAGGGAGTAGTAGAGACAGGGATCACCCGAAGCCGCACTTCACACAGCGCTGTTCCAGCTGTTCCCTGTCTGTACTACTTCCTGCAATAGCCGCTGCTGTATATCTATGCACTATGCTGCTCTGGCAGCTGTGAAGGTATAATTCAAAGCTGACAGAGCAGCTTTGTACATAGATATAGAGCAGCGTCTATTGTATTGCAGGAATAGGGAGCCTTTCAGCTTACTGATTGGCTCCCTTAAAATATCGGGCGCTTGCTCCTGATATAAATTAAACTTTTCAGAAGACCAAATAATCGCACCCGAGCGTTTCTGGTATGTTTATTTGGCGTTTGAAAAAATTATCTTGGCCACACACTATAGCGATTATTTGTCCAATCACCCGATAATTGTCACATGAACTTATTAACTGATATTTAATATGATAATCACAAGGCTTAGTTACAAAAGAATAACAAAATAGACATACAATATTCAATAAACAAATGGGCAGACTAGATGGGCCATGTGGCTCTTATCTGCCGTCACTTTCTATGTAATATGCAGAATAGTTTCTTCTAAAATAAAAAGGTGAAAAGGCAGAAAGCACTTACACAAAAGAACCGTCTTGGCCGGGACAGACCAGAGATCAGGGTCACCTCTTCTGTTTGGAAGTCCCATGAAGTGAACAACATTATGAATCTATACCACACTTTTTAAAGGCAAAACTGCACCTCTCCAAGTAGCCCCCACCTTTGTGACAAGTAACCGTTTGAGTCTGGAGAAACTCTTCTTCAGAGATCTGGCTTTTATAACCCCCCCCCCCCTAATAAACTGATTCATTTATGACAGGGCCATAAACTGACCAGAGCCCTTGCTTGTTCTGCCCCACTACATTCACGGTATTTCAATAAAATATAACCAGACCCTAGCCAAACAGAGGTCACTCTATACACTGATATTACTTGATACCCCTGATATTTGATTGTATCCTGACATCTTCCCTTCCTAAACTGGTGACAGGAGAACAAGTCACCTGCATGACTGAAAATTAAATTTAATTAAAAAATTAGAAAATTAAAAAACAATTAAAAAAACAACAGAAATAAAAGAAAACAAAATAATAGCTTTAAATACTTACCGGACCGAAGACGCGTCTGCCCGCAAGTGCCGGTCCCGACATGGAGAGCCTGTACATGCGCAGTGCTTCTCATGCTGGGACTTAATTTTTTTTACAAAGTCCCAGCAGAGAGCTACTGTGCATGTGCAGACTTTCCAGACGCACAAAGAAAGCCCGCCATGGCAGAAGAAAGTTCAGATGTCACCGCGGGACAGCCAGCAGAGGGTGAGTATTAGTAAATAGCCTGAACGTAGCTCAGAAGTTCTCAGAGACCGAATTCGAACTTGCCTGAGCTACGTTCAGGCATTCTTTGTAAATAGAGCCCTTTTTCTTAAATGATGTCAGTTGTTGTCTACTGCACTGCTTTTCCATATATACTAAAGGTACCAGAAGAACGTAACTCATGCACATCAAAAGAAAATTAATTTATAAATGCATGTGGGAGGTCAAATGACACAGATATAACACTATTTTAAGTGCTTAACTAAAGTCTAATTTATTAATCACTGGCTAATGAAGTTGTGACCAGTACTATATATGCAAACGTCTGCAACATGAATAATTTTAGGTGTGTGCAGGTACAGTAGCCTACTATCTTAATGAGCAGAAAGAGTACCTCCTGCATTTGAACAAGTGGCCAAAACATGCTGCCCAGAGCCTAAAGGGTTAAAATGGTCACACTGGTATTGCACATCTATACATTGCAGCGTATGGTGTTTCATTGCACATTCTGCAGGCATGAAGCAAGCCAAAGAAAGATTAAACTTCCACAATCACCGCAACACACTGGGATCTGCAGAGCAGGAAATATTACATGTCACACTTGTAGTTAATGCTGGAAAAGCAGCAATCTTTCTATAATAAATGAAAAACAAGTTGTCAGTCACATTGGTTCTCACAGACGTAAAAATAAGTTCCAGTTGGGAAATAAATCACTTGAAGGTGCAATTTACTTTTATTGCCTGAGTTTATGGATTAACCCTTTATGGATTAACACTGTATGGACATTGATTCTATGATTATTCTTCTGGCTAATGCAAATATCACATATCTCAGTGGTCTGCTGAGTAGCCTTCTTAACTGGGAGAGTAAGAGGCTGATGCAGAGTAACTACTACCCCAGTTTATGTAGCTTGTCTTGTGTAACTTTCAAACTTAGAAAACAAGTACATGCACATGCTGGGCCATTTCTAGGGGAGGACGAGCTGTACAATTGCAAGATGACAGAAAGGGGGGCCCCTAAGCTGCAATCACATAGTCTGCGGCTTAGATACACACCAGCCATGTCAGATGGCTGGGGTTATTCACTTAAACAGTTTTGGTTAGATGGGGCTCCATATGAGCTTTGTAGACTCAAGCCTGTTTTATTGAATGACAATGACCTAACATTTGTGGGAGTTTGGGTCCCCGTAGCGAATGGCCCTATTTTTTAGGGCCATTTGCTCCCAACCAGTTCCTTGGTAAGGCATAGCAATCGATCCCCAGAGCTCTGAACATGGTGCTCCGAACAGTAAGCAACCCCACTCCCTAACCATAAATCACCCCCCTACAGCCGAACCCTTAGTCCCCCCCATTTCAGCCTAACCCTAAGTCCCCTCCACAGCCTAACTCTACCCCTCTCAGTCTAACACTAAGTCCCTGGAAAGGGTTACTCTGGTCCTGCGGTGGCGCTGGAGGCTTTTCCCAAGATGAATGGGTGAGTATGCGAATTGCATACTCACTCATCCATAAAAGAAAAAGTCAGCGGTTTATCACATTAAAAATAGAGACAGCGGGGACTTGCAACGCATTTGTGGCAGCGTCATTCATAAAAATAGATTTGGTCCCACATAGCTCCTGATAAAGTGAATGACACGGTTAGGACAGGTTAATTTAAGCACAGAGCCCCGCGGAGTAAAGAGGAAGAGGCAGAAGAAGACAGCAAAGGTAAGTCAGTTTAGAATAGATTATAAATAGAAAAACTGTATACATAGCAGGGACAAAAATGGAAGGATGACACATATAATGGGCAGAAACAGAGGCTGGACACATATAAGGGCCAAAGTGAAAGACAGAAAAGGTATTTTCTTGCAAATGTTAGGCCAATATGCAATGTGGCAGGTGTAAAGCATGCATAAAAGCTGCAGATATTATTTCAGGATTGCCGTCTCTACCGGAATATCTGTGAGGATCCCGATATTGGGGCATTTCTCCCAGTATCCCGGGAGTGCAGGCAAATCTCTTGTACAGGCCTTGAGGCTGTAATTTTACACAAACCACGGGTTCAAATCATGCCCCCCTGATCTGCATATAATTACATATTTTTAATTACGTTTCTTTTTTTTATTTCATGGTATGGATTTTATGGACACAATGGAGGTTGATATCTGTTTTAATTAACTGCATTCAAGTCTGCATCGTTCCAATACTAGACTTTTTTGGACCTTCATCTTTTAATACCTGTATGCCGCTGTAGTTATTTATATAGTCAAATTATCTAGGTACTATGTTCTGTGGGTTTTCATTTTTACTAATTTTACCACACACCTCCCGCGCTTTCCCTGACCATTCTTCTCTCTTTTTGATTGTGTTTTATTTTAAGGCTTGGGACCCTTTTTATGGTTATGGTTTGGGGCTGCTGCAGGAGATTAACAGCGCTTTTAAAGTGATATTTCTATTTTTTATAATCCCACCAATCATGTAAGACATAATGGTGTTTTGCATCTAGATACATTATTGACATACGAAGCTAGACCTTCTTTTATCATTTTGTTGGCTATTGAGCATCTTGTATACTGAAGAAATATTGTAATTGGCATCACAACAAGCTGAAAGCTGGGAGCCTGTGTTTGTATATTAGACTGACTTGGGCAGGATCCAGACTTTGATCCAACTAGATCCCTGAGCAACTGATGTAGAGGGATTTGGCAAGTGCTGGGACACACTTTATAGACATCTGCATACCTCTCAACACTAGGACCACGATTCAATTATCCGCGATTATGTCAGCAAAGTGAGTGCGGTGTGTTCATCGCGGACATCGCACCTAGTTATTACATGGAAATGCGTGTGATGCAATAGAAATTAAAAATATATCCAAACCGCGCGGTGATTGGCTGAGGTGCGTTGATGTTTGTGAACATCGCACCCTCCTCCTCCTTTCCAAATTGCGCCGTTACTAGCAAGAGGCACTTGCATAGGGGATTCCTGTTGCCTGTGGACTCACCCTCCAGGCAAGTACACTGGATTTCCAGTGACTGACCTTAATTATTTACTATGGAGATATCCATAAAGCTGCATCTGGTCCTAAGTTACTGACCTGAAGCAAAAACTTATCTCTAATACATGTACTACATGGGATTGTTCATAGAAAGATACCTGGGAGATATAACATGGCAGGTATCTGTTTACAGTGACATACCTGCCATTATAATTTCTCCAAGCTATCTTTCTATGGACAATCCAGCACATGTATTAGAGACAGGTTTGCTTTAGGTTGGAAACTTAGGGCCAGATGCAGCTTTATCATAGCAGTGTCCCGATTTGAGCATTTGCAGGGATTTCTCCAAGCTATCTTTCTATGGACAATCCAGTACATGTATTAGAGATAGGTTTGCTTCAGGTCGGAAACTTCGGACCAGATGCAGCTTTATCATAGCAGTGTCCCGATTTGAGCATTTGCAGGAAGAATATCTATAAAAATAAAAACCACACAGATCAACATAATTATATATACAATTGATATTAACCAATCAATATAATATAAACATATTGTTTATTTATGAAAAAACATTTTTAAAAAACCATTTATTAATTTCACTCCTATTGACTTGTATTGGAATGCGCACCCCTCAGAGGTGCGAATTTGTTTACTGTTTAAGGTGCGATAATTTGGAATCATTAGGTGCGATGTTTCACAATTGAATAGCGTTTCATCGCGCGCTCAATGGTTTTAATAGGATTTTTTTTTTTGGGCTCGATTTTATTATACAGGGTGCGATAATAGCTATAATTGAATGGAACAATGTGAACCTCGCACCTTGCCGATATACAAATTAGGTGAAAACAGTAAAATTTTGCATATCGCGGTTAATTAAATCGGGGTCAATGGTTTTAATAGGATTTTTTTGGGGACTCGATTTTACTATACAGGGTGCGATAATAGCTATAATTGAATGGAACGAAGTGAACCTCGCGCCTTGACGATATGCAAATTAGGTGAAAACAGTAAAATTTTGCATATCGCGGTTAATTGAATCGGGGTCCCATTCCACCCCAACTCCACCTATATCTGCCCATAAATGAGCATATTTCATTACAACTCCACCCACTTTCAAATCCTTCTTCTTGGAAGTTCAGAAGATGAGAGAAGGAACAAGAAGAATACTTCAGTCTGAAATTTAATTTCTCCAAAGTCTGGATGGGTCACACCATGGGTGGATCACAATAGATCGCCATAAGATGCATACTTAAATTTAATTCTTTAAGTAATTAATTAAATAATTAATAAAATCATTATTTTATGGGGCTGCTGCTGTAAGATAGTGTTCCCTGATTCAGAGTTGCGTGTGGGCACAAGGCGGATGCACAAAGAAAATTTAAATACGGCCGATTCAAGACTGCGTATTTCTGCATAAACATTCGACCTTGAATCGCATGTATCTTACATTGATGAATGCACAGACAGAAGCGCATGAATGTATAAGTGCAATCTGTCAATTAACTGAAATGCATGGGCAAGTCGCAAGGACAACACATTCTTGGGCTTACATTCTGTTCTAAGTTTTGCTGCTGTAAATCTGCAATGTTTGTATGTTTCTATTTTGATTATGTTGCAATGTTAACTTTAATGTTAAGTCTCTATAAAACATGTTTTATTTAAATTTTTGTGTGAGATCTGTTTACATTTTAATTTAGTGTAAAAATGAAAGGACACATTTCTACATTAAAAACAGTCTACACTAACATAACACAAAAAATGACACAATATAGAATTTAACAAATAACATTTATTAAGCAACAAAAAAGTTATAACATTTAAAACCTATTATCAACATATTTACCAAAAAAATGATGTGAAAACAATAAAAAAATCAAAAACAATGTTAATATTTAAATAAAAAAACAGGTTTACAAACAAACTTTCAAAAATCCAAAACCACTCACCAGAGAACAGCAGGTCCAGCTTCTTACATAAAGCGGCTATCTGCTTCTAAGTTGTGTGCTTATATTTTATGTGTTACAGCTTCTTGCACTTTAATTAGCAGCTGAAACGCCCCGAATTTTCATTAAATATCTAAACACTCCCCCTTTTGCATAGCTAAAAGCACGGATTCGTAAGCAGTTGCAAGACTTCAATAGCGAGTGCATTACGGACTACTTTTTCTGCTCGCACATGCGCATTAGCGCAATTCCGCACCGCATCCATGCACTTTTTGCACGGACACGCAACTCTGAATTCGCTTAAATTACCATTGTTGGTTAGGCAGAAGACCACATATTCATTGGCACTATTGAGTTTTACAGAGTTTCATTTAGGCACTGGATAATGACAACATGAATCTTCTCAAACACAGCAGTTTGCTGCATATCTTGATTTTCCATGCATCGATCTGTATCAGCAATGTAGTACAAGGGGTTTCTTGCAACAAGACAGACTTAAAATTTCCATGTATATATCATAGTCAGAATCATTTGCACCAAAACTTCCCATGCATTGTATATGTGACACTAATCCTCCGTCAGAGCGATTTACACCTAAGACATAACAGTGATCTTCTGAGTTAATAAATGATGGGCCCACATATGGAATACGTGACATGCCAGAACAACACGTTTATCTAGATACTGTAATTTATAAACCTCAGACTAATTACAAACACACAGCCATCAGTAATACAGCTGGGGAGAGTTTTCTCTTAGAGGAAGGAAGACACATTTTATGATGAAAACAAATAGTTTCTTAGCTCCTAGCCTAAATATCCAAACTAAAGTGCTGTAGCTGAAAGTACTCAGCGGCCCAGGATAACAAACTTTAAAAAGAAATAATTTCTTACACAACAGCAACATTTTGGTGTGTGCCCAGTTCTTCTCTTTTCATTACGACACCTTAAGTCTCTCTCACCTCCAGGACTTATAACAGAGCATAATCAGAGAGATCTATTGATGAGTCATTGGTTTTCTACTTAGAATGTGGGACACCTTTTGCAGGCATAATTGCACCTATTGTGTTGCATATTCCCTGCATATAAGCACGGGGGAGGGGTGGGTGTGACACAGCACGAAAACGCGGGGGGGGGGGGGTTACCATCAATAGAGAGATTAAAAGTAATATGAGAACATAGAAGCGTCAAATTTGCAAAATGGTGGGATGCTAGTCTGTAAATCAATCTCAAGTTCAACATTTCAAGCCATTTTATAAGGCAAAACTCTTACCTGTCTATTGCGGCACTCCTGCAGCACTGTGATGACTCCTTTTTTATATATATACCAGCTGAGCAAATGGTCAGTATTGCTCTCACACTAGTATAGGTGGAGGTGGCAACCCCATGGCTTCTATCTTTGTGGTCAACATGCTAACAAAAGCAGATTATTTGTCCAGTGCAGTGACATAACTACAGGGGCTGCAAAGTGGTGCAGCTTCTGGGGGGCCGGAGGAGAGGGGAGTCTGTGGCAGCCGTTCCCGATGCACCGTAAGAAAGCTGTCAGAGGCTGACAGCTTAAAACAGCCCTCGGCACTCCATGTATGATTTCTGAGCACTGTAGCATCATACATGGAGTGGCGAGAGCCTGGCTCCACTTAGTTCCTATCCAGACTCCAGACCCACCTCCTTGCTATGGGGCTCGAGTCTGTCTGTCTGTCTGTCACCTTCCGCCCTTGGTCCTGTGTCAATAAACAGAAATAGTGGCCCAGATCCAAAGATCCACTTTTCTGTGTTTGGAACTCTGCAAGCAAGATGTGGAAATAAGATAACGGAGAGAAAAAGAAAGTCGGAGTTCTCCATCTCACTTGTGTACTTGTGAACTTAGTTATCAAGGGACTACTATTTAAGATACAGCTTAAGTAATATGATTTTACAGTATCCATAATGTTCATCAGTGGCATCTACCATGGGTGCAGAGTGTGCAGTGCACACGGGCCCCCGCAGACAAGGGGGCCGCACGTGGCACTCACCCTGCACCCAATGGAAGATCCCAGTACCACCTATTTCTGTACAAATGGTGACGGTCTCCAGCAGCCTTCCGTTCCCAACAGTGCACTGCGCGCGGGTGTCACATGGGGATGTCAGGCGTGCGTGCACTGCGCAGCCTCATGCTCCTCTTCTGT
>WWET01000024.1:383093-395514 GCA_011038615.1 Limnodynastes dumerilii
CTTTAATAGTAAACCATATATATTTCTTGGGTCATTTTCTAGTTATACATGTAGTCTGGGTAATGGTTTTTCATGTTGTTTATTTCATCTGTCTTTAATGGTAATCCATATATATCTTGGGTCTTTTGGTAGTTATACATGTAGTTTGGGTAACGGTAGGCAGACGAACATTCGTGCGCAGCTGCACATTGATATATGCCCATAGCTTTCTTTACCAGACATGCAGGTACTTTATTCTGTAGTCATTACAAGACGCCATCTTTCATTACGGGTCACGAGAGATAAACAGGAAGAACGATATCTACATCAGCATAGCCACATCCTACAGGGGTGGGGATAAAGTCAGGAAAAATCGGCAGAAAAATTAACGATTATCAGAAATGCCCACACACTGTCCGATATCGCTAGCGATAAACGATAATTTTTATTGCAAACCACCCGATCGCATTATCGGACGGCGGCCATTATGTTTTGATTATCGTCAGTTTCTGACAATAATCGGCACTATACACTACAGCGACAATTCGACCAATCCACGATAATTCGAAGATCGGGACGATAATCGCTCTAGTGTATGGCCAGCTTAAGGGACATATGTTGTGTGCATGCCCTTCTGGCCAGTGGCATGTGGGTGTTCTTCAAGGTTCCCCAAAGAAATACCCCAACCTTTCTTCCCCATCCATATAAGTTAAGCATTATTAAGAGGGGGGAAATTATACCAGGTCAAATTTCATCTGATGTTTCCCAGCCCAAGTCTATATAACAGTGTAACAGTGAAGCTGGTCAGTGTCTGTCTGCAATAAGAAAATAAAGCAAAGAATTCTCCCTGCATGGAAAGAATAAAATGGATTTGACTCCCCCGTGAAATCAACATGGTTTTGCCCAGGTGTAACTCTCCTCTCTTATTTTCAAGCTCCGGATTTATCTCTCAAACTAATAACTGTAACAAAAAAAAAAAAAACACAAGGTCACACTTCTAGTCAATTATATGAAATGTGTGCTAGTGTATATGTAAATGGAAGTGTTTCAGCCAAGGACCAAAAAAAACACTGTGTAACTACATACAACCATTATATAACACTATGGGGCCGATTCAATTAACCGCGATGACGGGAAAAAGCTTGCAGTGCGCTTTTTCCCGTCATATACAGTATGAAAAACAAGCAAATTTTTATGCACATCTCTATGGGGTGCGCATAAAAATCTCTCAAAAAATATTAGCGGAATGAGCTTTGCACTGCATATAACGCCGGTGCAAAGCTTATTAAATCAGGCCCTGTGGGTTAGGTTTACTGCAGCAAAGGAAAAATGGAGATGTTGCCCATAGCAGCCAATCATATTCTAGGTCTCACTCTCCTATTACATTGGAGAATCATCTAGAATCTGATTGGTTACTATTCGCAGTATCTCTTTTCCTTTCCGGCAGCTTAGTAAATCTGGCTCTATGTGTCAGCACATACATAAAAAGGAGTTTTAGTTCACAATATAGCTATATTGGGTGCAAAAGATACGGCTGCTACAGGGCCTGGAGGAGAGGGGGTCCCATGTGGCAGCCACCCTCTCTGCACTGTAAGTTAGATAGTTTTTATCAGACAGCAGTACCATCCAGCTCCACCCCCAATCCCATCTGGCTCTCCCTAGTCCCATCCATCCAGACTCAGGCCCTGTTTGCAAGAGATGCAGCCAAGGACCAAAGTGACCACTGTATAACTACAAAGAACATAGGACAGGTCCAGCGCTCCATACAAACCTCACTCTCAAACCTTGGGCCATGTGCCATATCCCCCGGTGGCAACAGTACCACCCTAGGACAAGCACGGAAGGGCCTGGTATCATGACTTGGGCCTCCACCAAGACTATGATGACCACAGGAAGAAGATTAGATAATATGTAATGAAATCCTCTATTTGCACTAAAATGCATACAAAATGTACACTAACACTGGACAGGCTCTAATCTATGTTCCCCTCTGTCACCCCCTGATGCTAGTGCCAGTGCAGCCAGATGGGGATGTTCCTTTGCACCCGGTGGACATCGCCAAAAATGAGCCCTATCTGGGACACTGTGCTTCCTATCTGTCCTTCCTTCCTAGTTACCAGAAACCTCTGGACCTTTCCATTATGTTACCCAGTGCCAGACTGGCAGCACACATCGCGGCTGCAGCCAAGTGTTTTATAGTAGTAGACACTCGCCCTCTCTACCAGGTGGCCGAGACTTGCGAGCAAAATGAAGTCCCGTGGTCACAGAGAAGCCTGTGAACGCGGGTATCTTAGCAACCAGCCATCCCTCATTTTTAAAGCATTCATCCGCAGTCTGACTCCAAACCAGTGCTGCACTGAGCGACACTATCTCTTAGCCATGGGTAGCATCACCGGGCAGCGCCCCCCTTTGGCTGGCGCCCCTGGCGGGTGCCATCCTGGCCGAGGGGAGGATACACCTCTGCTCTCTACTCTCCGTAATCCTCTATGTGTGGCACATTGCAGGCATGGAGAAAAAAAAGACATCTCACCTCTGTGACAAGGAAGAAAAATACTATAAGATCATGATTTATCATCCACCGCCCTCACCCTTAGCCAAGGGCTATCTGTCATCTAGCATCTTCTCCTCCAGAAGCTAGACAGTCTACCAATCCACTATCCACTACCCTCTACCCTGTTACACCCCATCCCGTCAGTTTTGATTTTCTGTTCCCATAGCTTTGATGTATTTTTATTGTTTGCATATTTGTAAGTAGACCTGGATGGATCTGTATTACTTGTATGAGGACTCAGCAGTGACATCACATCAGTGATTCAGCAGTGACATCACATCAGGGGTGGGGAATATGCTGTTAAAATGAAGCAATAAAACAGAAGTACTCTTTTGTTGGTAGGGGTACTTCTGGCACAGAGGTAGAATGGACTCTGTCAATGATATATAAACCATTACAGAAATCTCAATAGGAGGTGAGTCAGTGACTAATTCAGCTTTATCTGATTCCCTCAACAGGTCTTCAGCCAGGATAATAATTTAAACAGGTGGCCTGGTTCAACATGACCAGATTATATGAAATACTATCCTTTGTCTGAACTACTTGGGTTTACAGGTTCTTTATAAATTCATCAATTGCTAGTTAGGATATCTCTTAGCAGTTGTTTATAGCCTGTCAAGTCTTTCATACAGTCCTTTATAGCTACCAAGCGTATATAAGCAAAATTATTGAAAGATCCATCAAAAAGACAGAGGGCAGAATCCTGATTTTCTCCTATTTTCTCCTATGTGCTTGGATTGTATAGCAGGAGGATGCTGATTCTACACATGTGCATGCATCCATTCGGCCTAATCTGTCCCATCCAGATTTAAGATGAATGATATTTTCAACATCTTTCAACAGAGGGTCTGGCTTTGTCATAAGTGTTGTGTCTTGGTATTACAGTGCACAGGGGTTTTTCTATTTCTGTGTACAGATCCAGACTTCTATACTGCCACCATTTTCTGTGTGCGGGAGGTAGCAGAGTTAAGATAGGTACACTGAACATTGCATCTGCACACTGTACCTCTGAACATTACATCGCTAAGACTCACCTGCAGCCGAACACGCGGAGCTGACAACCGCTAAGACTTACCCGCAGCTGAACACGTGGAGCAGACAACCCAGACGCCCGGCTCCGGTCCCTGGCCAGTGTGCTTGCCGGCCACAGACAGGCACATGAGCAAGAGCAATAACGCGTGTCACAGCGCTGGCTCTTCGGAACGACAGACCCAGACAGTGTACCACTCGCTAACCGGCTGCAGTAATACAATAGCACTGCAGTAGTGCACACCATACCTGAGTATCGAATCTATAGGAGATTGTCACTCCAGAACTGACAACACATATGTACCTGAGTGAGTATCAATACAGAGTTTGCGATATAGCAACTACATCTACAGCTTAAGAGAATCATAGTCTTTTGTGGAGTTCTACTATTGAATTGACACCCGATTACGAATGAGTATAGATACAACCTATTAACGTTCTCTGTACTACTCTGAGAAGCTGATTATCGAACAGAGCCACTACAGATCTACAACTATAACACATTGCATCTATATTCTGGACTTATCTTTTCATCTAGTAACTACATTAGATGAGAAATTATCCACAAGCTCCCGAAGTCATTCTGGCCAGACTTTCTAGTTATTTATCAAATGGTGGCCACCATAGCCAGGTCTTCAGGTTGACACATATTGCCGGCATTTGGGTATAGTGTTCTAGTGTACTGTAACCACCCTCATTGGTGCAATCCTCATCCTTTTATATTTAATTTTATTTACCCTATTGGTGCCATTTGCACCTTATTTTAGTATTTGCATATAAAATTAAAAACCATTTACCACTAACATTTAGCGCATGTTCTCTTGTTTCGTTTACTGATTGGATTGGGCAGATACCAATCCCAGATAATCCCAGAGGGGCTCACTGTGAGTAGCATTTTACTTACCTTATTATTTGTTACTGCCGATATCGCACAAGGAGAGGTGTGTGTTTTATTCCTAAGGAACTCCCAAAGAACTCCTCCTGAACAGGAAACAGACAGGGACCACAACATAACCATACCAGGAATCCAGTCCACAGACACATATACCCTGCAAAACCCCAAGGGGGGTAAATGTGAGTACCCCTTTTCGGTTAAGGGTGGGTGTGTTGGATGTTTCTACGCAAGGAGTGGTGTGCTGTTGTGTCTTTAAGAAAGTCAGAGGAGAGGTAAAAGAAGGACAATACGGTCCACGGGCGGACACAGGTGGAGTTCTGTGATGGGGTGTAAACATTACAGGCATTTGATCGAAGAGATAAATAGTGTAAGTAGTACTTAAGGTGGAACTTATACTTACCTGTGAGGTATTACACAAGGATTCTCCTTCCTTCCTTTTTTGATATATGGAGAGTGGGGAAGGTGACCATCTAAAGATAAGGAGAAAAATCCAGATATATCATCTACAAAGAAAGAGAGAGCACGGTCTAAAATAAGGAAAGAAAACAAGATAGAATTAATGTGAGTAGGTATTTTGTTTGTGAAGTGGTACCCACCTGATTGGAAAAGTTATCACACTAAGTTTTTGTTTTCTCTATTTTTCCGAGCTGACCGAAGCATCTGAAATAGAAAGAAGAAGAAAAACCAAGGGTGAAAGTCAGAAAAACATCAAGGATCATCTTCGAACATTAAGGACTTGTTTCTGGACACTTAAAGAGGACTTTGGGGAACCAGAGGGAAGGTATAGTGATCCTAAGCACCAATACCCCACCAATTTTTTAACTCAAGGAATTATAATGTAGCAAGTATATCCTTAACCATGAAGCGACAGAGAAACCTATTCAGCTTATTGAAACATTTATCTAACATATTGGCAACTTATTAAGTAGTATTTATGAAATAGTTGAGTTAAGAGATAAGTCTTAAGCCTGTTTTTGGCAGTTTCATTACAATCCCCAAATGAATTATGGGAAATGCTATATACTGCTATTATCCATTCTTCAAGTTGCTATTAATGATCTTTGTTTTAATTCTCATAACCATGGCACAGTAATATAAGGATCTATTTATCATGGTGGTCAGTATCCATGTAACAATCCTGAAATATATAATAAAATTTATTAAAGCTCACCTTTTGTTACTTCCTTTTATGTTATAATTCTCTAAATCTAAAGCACTGAATAATAAATTAGTTTATGATTTTTTTAGTTTGTTTTTTTATTTTATGAAATCAAAAGTCCAGATGAGTCACCATCTGGGGATGATTCTGCAGACCTTATGGACCTACCCAAGCATGGCCCTTTATTTGAGATGCGGTCCATGCCCGTTTGATGACCATCATTCCTGGTCTGATCTATAAAAACTTTTTGATCTTTCTTTCGTGCTACCCAATTCCAGATGCAGATACATGCTCTTGTAAGCTTGTGACAGCTAAATGTCTAATTGGCTGTCCTGGAAAGAGACCGCACCTCCCTTACTACAATCTTTGATTTTCTATGTGTGGTATGTCACAGGCATGGAAAAATTGACCACCTACCTCCAAAGCAAGGAAGAGGCTTACTATAAGATTTGGTACCAGTGGATTAGCTTTCAGCCCCTCTCCCCATCCTTTAGCCTTGGGCTCTTGACTAGAAATTGTGCAATTATACTCTACCCTCCCCTTATCTGTCCTGATGGATTGGCCACCCTGCTTCCCCTCCCTTTCTTTTCTTTTTGCTCATTGAAGTTGGCAACTCCCTCTCACCCCAAGATCTCGCCCCCTTATTTTAGTTTTGTCTTTTTTTTTATATATATTATTGAATTCTTCTTTTGCTGCCGTACTGTTCTGCCATTGTTTACTTGTAATATTTTTATGAGAAATAAATTGTCAGCAGCTCTGAACTGATCTGAATTACTGTCTGTACTACCTGTTGTGTGTTAAAGTATACCCTGTTGGTGCCTCTTTTCTGAATCAATAAACAAAAAAACCAAACAAAAAAATATCCAGATGTGTCCATCTACCACATACCCAGGTTAAATCAATAAGCTAACCTATACCAGGTAAGGAAAGGGAAAAAAAACTTTCATCACAAGTGCTCACTAATCATCACTATCATCACTATTGTTTTCCAGTTTTTATAGTTTTATAGAAAAGAATACAAGCACTCTGCAATACATGATAAAAAGGTTTGCCCACAAAGAAACAAAGAAAGAAAAGAGACTGCATAAAAAAGAACACATGTTTTAAATACATTGAGGATAAGGGGCAAAAAATGCTTTATACATTTGGAATTCTTGGTTTCTTAATAGAATCTGGAAACTCTACATTAACATTTTTACTATACAATATACATTTGATTAAAGAGCAATCTAGTGTTATTCTGGGCTGCCTTTAATGAAAAAGAAAATGGAAATCTCTCTCAGGATGGAGGTTCTGTCTCATGCTGTACACATGTCATAGCTGGCATAAAACCCATTGTTTGGGGCCATTTCTATGTTGCAGGTAATTGCAGTTAGCAGCACAGAACATATGCTAGAATGTTATAAATAAATAATAGTTCATCAAGGATCTCAATATGCATTACAACAAAAATTAGCCTTCATTTATTTTTTGCTAAAAACATTTTCACTAAAAAGTTTCTCAGCATTAAAACAGTCTGGCAGGAACAAAGTATAACATGAAACATTCCCACTGATTTAGACACAGAGGTCCTGATTCAGAGAGGAATGTGCACCAGTTGACATTGCACATTTAAGGATTTTTTTTTTTTTGCAATATGCAAAACAAACCTAACACACACACAGGAGATTCCTATCTGTATACATCTGTGCTGTAACTATAGTGCAAACGATAACTATCAATTTCTATTCTAATTTACTAACAGTAAGAAAAAAATTACAAGGCTACGCTTCTAGTTAAATATATGAAATGTGTGGAAGGGTATATATAAATGGAGAGGTGCAGCCAAGGACCAAAGTGACCACTGTGTAACTACAAGGAACAAAAGACAGGTCCTGTGCTCCATACCTAACATTATAAAACACTATGGGGTAGATCCAGACCTACGCGATTGATACGTTACATAGCGTAGTGTATTTGCACTAGCGTACCTTCTAAGCACTCCCCTTCCATGTACGTACTACCTTAACTTTACACAGCGTAAGTACTGATGTACATATAGGCCTCAGGTACTTACGAGGCTAAGCATGCCCATACTGTACGATTTAAATGCTTCACCTCGCCTCCAAAGCGTAATTACGGGTGTCGTATAGCTGTCACGCCCTTTCATCCATAGTTACACTGTTGATACGTGACTGGCCCAGACGCTCCCATGCGCAGTAAGTACTAATGTGCGATTTTACGTTAGAGCCTAATTTAATTGAACCCAAAGCACGTGTTATTTTGGTTGCGATGCAAATTTATATTGCAGATTTTTATACGCACACCATAGAGGTGCATATTAAAATACGCAAATTTTAGGTACCATCATAGACGGTTATATGCGCAATTTACATTGCAACCAAAATAACGCGGGCTTCGTGTTCACTTGTAGTGGGCCCTATGTGTCAGTACTTCCATAAAAAGGAGGTTTAGTTTACAATATAGCTATACTGGGTTAAGCTTACATGCCCAGCGTCAAGGCACCTTTTTGTTCCTTATATTCAAAATTACTGACTAAATGCTCAAAAGCTCTGAGTCCAGAATGATATTTTTGTTACCATTTCTTAAATGTGTGAGCACTTATTAGGATCAAAACACCATTCTTCTTAATAAGAGAGTTAGTCAGACTTAAGTAAAGGGGGAATTTTCTGCTCTTTGCAATTCTGCTAATTATGCAACCGTGCAGCATACACAGCATATTTCCACCACCAATCTGGATCCTCAGGAAGTCTTTCTGATGACAGGGCAGGAGTGCACATCATGTACACAAGTTTGGAAGAGGGATCTATTCAAATTCTATAGTAAAGGTGTGTTTAGGCTGTTATGCCCTATCCAGATTACTGAAGCATGAGAACAATGCGTGAATATTACGGTAAGGTCTTAGTATAATAAGCCTGCGGCCACCCATCACCCGCATGGATACAGTAGGGATCTTCACCGCCACTTTTGCTCAGAGCACTGGATCCGGTTTGGTCTGGAAATATAAGTAAAAATCAGCAGCATTTAATTAATAGATGGAGATTTAGGGGAATAATGGCTTCTAGCATATGTTAATAGACAATGAATATTACATCACAGAATAGTTTAGAATTTAATTTGCTATTAATCTATGGCCATTAAAAGTAAATATCTATATGATAAAAATACCCCGTTCAATGTCAACATAAATCTTTGAATGAAATCAGAAGATCGCAGATACTGGCAAATGTTTTTATAATTGAACCAACTCACCAACCAACTCAGATTTTGGAAATCACATAGGTGCGTATTTTTAGGATCAGACCAACTGCGCATGCGTAGTTACTTTATTTACGTAGTTCACGTAGATTATACGCGTGGAAGTGCCTCATGGACGGACCTGTGAATCGCACGTTGGTACATACAGACGGATATGCAACGCAAAAATACGCACGTGAAAATTTTAATAAAAATGGGAGGGGGGAGGCATTTAAATGAAGGGAAGTGGGCGCTAATATCATGAATCGCACGTACGGAGGACATATACGCACGGGAATGCACTTGGAAAGTTACAAGTAGTTAATGGCGGCGGAAAATTGCGGTCCGATCGCCACACGGGTCTCTGAATACGGCCCATAGTGTCTAAATTCCAATTCACAAATAAATTAAGTACTAATTATTGTATCTAGCAGTAAAGAGTTAAGTAGTTAATGGCGGCGGAAATCACAGAGAGCACGGCCAAGAGAGGGGAGTGTCATGCTTGTGAGGGGGTTTGCCCTGCACTGGCTGTGCGTATAATTGCGGTCCGATCGCCACACGGGTCTCTGAATACGGCCCATAGTGTCTAAATTCCAATTCACAAATAAATTAAGTACTAATTATTGTATCTAGCAGTAAAGAGTTTTCTACTAGTGTTGCCCCCTTTTATAGTAAAAATAACGTCATCAACACTGAAGCGCTCACTAGAGCCCCCTAATGTAGATGACGTAATTTTTTCTATAAAAGGGGGCCCTCTAGCGACAGACCGGTCATTAGTACACCGAGGGACACCGAGGAGGAAGAAGGGGTGCGTCGTGGAAAGGGCCAGAAGAGGCCAAAGACCAGCTGCCAGCACCGGAACAACATCCTCCAGCAAGGTGACAAGCATCTTCAAACAACACTGAAAGAAGATCTACAGAAGAAGCTGAAAATACAAGCAAGTCATCCCAAGACAGATGACTGCTAAACGGTGAGTCGCGACATTTATTTATTATTTTATTACACATTTTTACAGTACAATACACTTTAGGGTACATTTTGTCATGGTGGCCACCATTATAATCGATATACACACTAATACCCCTTTCACATCGCCCCAAAAACCCGGGTTTTTTCTGGGGCAAGCAGCAAAAACCCGGGTAAGGGCTCAGTGTGAAAGGGTCCAGGTGCCTCTAACCGGGTCTAATGACCAGGGAATTCAACCCAGGTGAAAAAAAGGTTATTCCCGGGTCAGACCCGGGTAGGGGTACAGTGTAAAAGGTGCTATCCGGGTTTTTCAACCCGGGTAGCACATAATTTACTTGATTTGTGTCATTTGTTTACTATTGCTCTGGCAACAAGTGTTGCCAGAGCAACAATAAACAAATTACATAGTGTGATGACGCACACTACTGCCAGGGCAGACCCGGGTCCCGGAATTTCCCGGGTCTGCTCTGCAGTGTGAAATGGTCTATGACCCTGCGATCCTCTGCTGACACGGCAATATCCCTGGTTCACAGACCTGGGATATTGCCGGGGTGGCGATCAGAAAATGATATAAGGGACATTTTTTACACATTTTAATCAGGGTTTAACATGTAGTGTTAAGTCATGTAATATTGCAATGTTTATTTGGGTACTTTTTTTTAAACATATTTTAGGAACACATAACACATTTGCTTAGAGACTTCTATCACTTATCAGGCTGCTGCTTACACTACTATAAGGATTAGCATGGCCACAAACGCATGGCTATGCTTTTCCTTATAGTAGTATATGCGTCGGCAGGATAAGTGATAGAAAAATGCATCTAGTGTTTTTTACTTTGTAAAAAACACGTCAACTATGTTGTCATGTGTTTCTCTATTAAAGCGTGAGTCGCTTTCTAGGAAAGCGCCAAACACAGGAAGCGATTTTTTTTAAGCCCTCACGGATTGCACTAGAGGGATTTAGTCAAATCGCCTTTAGTGAATGAACCGTGTTGTATAGGTAACATTAGAAAAGTTGGGACTGGGAGGGTAGAGCAATGTTGGTCGAGTTGGTGGTGAAAAAACTTTGGCTTTAGTAAATACGACGATGGTGAAAATAAAAGCTAAAGATTTTGCCAACATTAACCTTAGTAAATGAGGCCCTAAGTTTCCCTTTCACTCATCCATCCCCTTCCCACAGCCTAACCCTAAAACTGGTGGTATCCTTTGAGAGTGTGTGGTCCCGTTACCTTGCCTCCCGTGCCGACAGTGTTTTCTCTGGGCTTTTGGAGCTCCCCTAGCCACTTGCCTGCACGTGCTGTTTGGCAGCTGCACGGTACGCTACACCACTACTACTCTGCTATACTGTGTTTTTATTCTTGTTGATATACTTGGATGTGCAATATTTTTAATCATGTCTATTAAGACTGTATTTTTTATCCAGCTTTATGAGCATTTTTATCCAGGGTCTGGAGCAGTCTGCTTGAATCTTGCCATCATTAGATTCTGTTAAGGGGTTTACACTTATATACTACACTTGCCGATATTGTGCCAGCGCTGTTTCCAGATCTCTATTCCATATTCATTTATCATTTTTGTGGAGGTTGTAGACCCTCCAGGAACTATAAACAACAGCAGGCATTTTTCAGCACAGTTTTCCCAACACTTTTCCATTTCTAACCTCAAAACTTCCCTACTAAAATACATCCCTTCCCCTTCACTAACCTGTCCAGTTATTGAATCGTCAGGAAGTGTTAGGTCCGGCTTCGGTTCTGCGGCGGAATTTTCTAAATATGGGCATATTGGAAAATACACACAGCTGACAATTGTTGGCAGTGTGTGTAGCTAAAATGTGGGTTCACGGTAGCGCATCCAACCCATTTTCTATGTACAGAGCACTTAAAGTTAATATTCTTTTTAATAATAGCTATACATTATATCAAGGAATGTGCATTTTGTTTCATGAGTAATGTCACATGTATTATTGGCAAGAGAAGCAGGGTAAATGACATTTCAAAACTGTTTAAAGCAGAAGTGTCGACATTTCGACTGTCGACATAACAACCAGCAAAGAAATTCGGCTCTTGTGATATAAATACTACCACTGGTGGAACTTTATAAATGTGTCACTTAGTACAAAACAATCCTATGCTCCAACAAGGAGACCCAGAAAACATAAACAGCGTTTGGCCAACCCTGATTTATAGTGTTTGATGATAAAGAACCATAAATATTTAATGTTGTCTTGCTACCATTTAAAAACCCATGAAGGTCTTTGTTTTTCACTGTTTATGAGAACAAGCTCTGAAATTAAACAGTTTCTTTGCACAGTATATTAGAAGGGAAATAGTCTCATAACTAAGAAGAGATGGCCAAAAAAATAATATACATGCCAAGTAAGAATACTGCAATGGAAATTTTTGGGTAAGCAAAATCAGAATAAGTACAATATAATTTTTGGAGCAAAAAAATTATAATACAGTATATTGGAAATAGTCTCATAACTAAGAAGAGATGGCCAAAAAAATAATATACATGCCAAGTAAGAATACTGCAATGGAAATTTTTGGGTAAGCAAAATCAGAATAAGTACAATATAATATTTGGAGCAAAAAAATTAAATT
>WWET01000024.1:410466-435652 GCA_011038615.1 Limnodynastes dumerilii
ATAGATATATGATAGATAGATAGATAGATAGATAGATAGATAGATAGATAGATAGATAGATAGATAGATAGATAGAAGAATTTATAGTAGCGAACTTAATTATATGTTATTGTACCAAACAGTCAATGATCATGTGATGGCCATGATAATTCAGTGCAAATGCTGTGTGTACACAACTTTACTATAACTTTGTAATATTCTCCCTGCTGTAAATGTTATGTCAGGGTTGCCGACTTTTAGAGAACCCAGAGGGAAGCCATTGATTTCTGCAAGGGGGCAGGGCTTAATGACGTGATTTATGCAAATCGCATTATTAAGCCCTGCCCACTCAATCACTTTGTATTTTCCTGCGTTTCAGGGGATGGACGAGGCTTGATGACATCATCAAGCCCCGCACATCCCTAGTAACACTAGGGATTACAGTATAAATTCATAGCTCGAGTAGCTTGCGGGAGCTTTGCCGTCTCTCCCGGGATACCGGGAGACCCTCCCAAATTTCGGGAGTCTCCCGGATATTCCGGGAGAGTCAGCAACCCTGTGTTCTTCTTTTATGTATGCTCTGTTTAATACTCTGAATGGCAATATGCCAAACTTTTACTTGAGGCTAAGGGCTAGATTTTCTAAACTGCAGAGTTTAGATGTTGCCAATAGGATTCTAGCTCTCACTTTCCTAGTACATACTAGAGAATACCAGCTAGAAAGCTGTGAAAACTAAATTAGATCTGAGAGGTAAAGTTTCCTAAGCTTGGGCCGCATTCACACCTAAGAGGCTTCTGCTATAAGATATAGTGCCATAAGGTACCTAAAATGGGGGGCAGGACAGGTGAGTTGATGCGGATCTGTCCGCTCTTAACTCACTCTTAGGTGTGAATACGGCCCCTTTACTTTAATTTACAAATGAAATATTTATGTGCAAAGCACAGTATGCATTTGTTTTACCTTACTTTCAAAACCTGGATCAGCCCCACATTGTTTAAAACGTGACAGCTGTAAAGCTTAGTACTACAATATAAACAATGTGTGTGTATATTACTGCTCATATGCAAACGCATTCTTTATGTCCAAAAGAAGACCACTCCTATAGTGCTTGTGGCTCTTTTGGATTTAGCCATCATTTATAGCCTTCTCCTAAAAGTCATGTTCAGAAACCTTAGCTTCTTATATGTTATGATTGACATTTCCTTTTGAAATATATTTGAGAACATTATTCTAGTTTAGATATTAAAAAAACTTTTAAACAATTTGTATGTAAAAATCAGAACAAACGTGACTTGTGCTACTTTGGGATGGATGGATGGATGGATGGATGGATGGATGGATGGATGGATGGATGGATGGATGGATGGATGGATGGATGGATGGATGGATGGATGGATGGATGGATGGATGGATGGATGGATAGATAGATAGATAGATAGATAGATAGATAGATAGATAGATAGATAGATATGAGATAGATAGATAGAGAGATAGAGAGATAGATATGAGCTAGATAGATAGATAGATAGATAGATAGATAGATAGATAGATAGATAGATAGATAGATAGATAGATAGATAGATAGATAGATAGATAGACTGTAAACCCCAGAATCAGAAATTTCCCTACCGTAAATTTTATGTTCTTGTATTATGTATGCCGTTTTTAATATTTCATGTTTTAATGAAATAAAAAGTAATATATGGGTATATTTGTATGTGTACTTCAGAGAAAGACCATAAATGTAAAAATGTTATATTTCATTGTTTGATATGATTTTGCAAAAATATGACATTTGTTTCATGACGCTGATCAGGAAGCTCTGAGATTTGATTGTAAGGATAGTGGCACCTGCAATAAAACCCTCTGAATGTCCTGAGAATGTCTTGCATGCATGCTGGAGGCGATCACTGGTTCATTCTTGAGCACCAATTAACTTTTCATCACTCTATTG
Source organism: Limnodynastes dumerilii (assembly GCA_011038615.1). Classification (NCBI taxonomy): domain Eukaryota; kingdom Metazoa; phylum Chordata; class Amphibia; order Anura; family Limnodynastidae; genus Limnodynastes; species Limnodynastes dumerilii. The sequence continues at coordinate 412,400 of WWET01000024.1, forward strand.
TTAAACAGAGGTATATAAGACACAGCAACACCCCAAGGCCCTTAACATTGTGGAGTGCCTGAATAACCAACTATCTCATACTATCAGTTTGGCAGAAAATTTTACTTAAGGCAATATTAATCCCAGTGACCTAGATATCAGGGCATCAGAACCCAGTAGTGCTAGTGCTAACTATGACACAGGCAGGAATGGAAATGCTACAGCTCACTCAGGTGGATCTGAGTGCTCTCTGCAACTACACAACATCTTGTTTAAATGGTATGTCAGCCATCAAGATGCCTCTTCATAGTTAAATGAATGAAGAGTGACAGAGCTGCTGAGAGGTCACAAAACAGCCACTGGCTATGCTTATTTCTGGAGGGATAAAACAGGGCTTTAAATGTTCCATCCCAGCAGCTAAGTACCCCTGAGGTTAGCACTTTTTTGTATTTCAACTGTTTCAGAATATAAAACATTAACACTACACTGAAATGATTAAGTTGTAGTAGAGATAAAGCAAGAAAAAGGGGAAGGGCGTGGAGTTGGCATGTCAGAACCTGCATGGTCACTCAATCTCTGCACCTGCCTTCCAGACATGTATACGAGCTATAAGGCAAAACCTACTCCAGAGTGGTGTGCAGGATATTCCTATTATAATGTCCTTTTTTTTTTTGTCAGTAGCAGCTTTGCTTGGCTGAGCATAAAGCAGCTAGAACATGTAGTTCCACAGTAGAAAGAGCCACAGGTTATCTCTCTTTAAAAAAATAATTTTTGTTCCATCTTAGAAATGACCATTCCACTTAATAGGTAACCCCATGGCAAGCATAACCAAACCTCTGCAATCCAATCGTTGTAAAACTACAACTCCCAGCATGCTCCAAATGCACAGGCAAAGTCAGCACATTGCAGGCCATGAAGGGACTTGTAGTTTCACAACACCTGGGTTGTCACGGGTTGCCTTTGTTTCCTCTTAATTGTGTATATATTTTTCTGTTATAGGAACTCATGCAGTAAGCATACAATTTAGAATAGTTACATGCATTTTACTAGCACAAGATAATAGACTGAATCTTATACATCACAGGTTACACACAGATTATTTGGATAATAGTAGCTGCATTAAGATCTTATTATTTGTGTATATAATCTATGCCAGAAGCAAAAGTTTAAGCAAATAAATAACATTCACAGAAACAGTGGTTTATAAATTAATTTTTTTTATTTTATATCAATAAACTGTGTTTAACTATAAAAAAAAGTTTCATCAGTACAAAATGTGGCAGATAAAAAAATATAAATACCAGTGTACCTTTGAAATGTAAACATTCTTTGTAAGGATTATGTAGTAAAAAAAATTTATAGGAGAAAATGCATTCAACTGCAAATGACACCTGTCAATAGACATAAAGAGAAGGTCTTTTTTTTCTTTTTTCTGCATCCACCTGTCCAAGGCTGCCTTCCACAACTAGCCATTGTATCACTTGACAACTGCTAACTATTAATCTGAGCGCTCGTGAAAGGCAGTTGTTTAAGAGTCATATTAACAGGTGCTCAAGAGCTCTGTAAACACAATTGTTGTTTGGTAACAGCAACCAGCTCTTGCTTTCCTGATCATTGTTAATGGTGCAGCCATTAAAAATTGTCTTTGTGCTGTGGCCAAACAGCTGCCCTTTAAGTGTGATATTATTATTGCATAGTAACACCTTTGCTTAAAGTACTCATTTTGCATATATTTATATATATATACACAATCACAAAAATAAGAAAACATTTTTTAACACTTTCAACTTGTCCTTCATAAAATAGAGGAAATAGCGTTTTTACTGCTTCCATAAAAAATATAAGAATTCTCATCCTTTCTTGCTGGTATAAGGTTTGCAAAATCACAGAGTTTCACGTATTTTAAAATGGAGTCATTATAGCCATCTTATTGCCTTTTAGTCAACCGAACAAACAATACAATTAAGTGTATACACATAAAAAAATGTATTTGGTTCCCTGTGATAATGCAATAAGGCTCTGGAAAAAGTAATTACAACCGCTAAGAGCATTATATTAAAGTGGTCCCCCAAATGACATCATTTGGGTGCACTTGCTACACAGTCAAGGCATTTTTATCTGGGAAGAGCATGACTTGTAGTATCGCTAACAGTCAATTGTGCATGAAATAGTGATCAGTGGTTCCCAGAACATCCTGTCTCCTCGTGCTTGTGAAGAAGTGACATGCGAGAGAAAGTCCTTGAGCAGGTTTTGCACTGATATTTTTTGACATCTGAATGAGTCTGCAGGTGCGCTCGGAGATTAGAACGGTCAGCGAAGGCCCTGTTGCAATGAGTGCAGGAAAATGGCTTCTCACCTGTAAGCAAATAATAAAAATTCTTTTACTATTGAAAACATTGAAAGGGTGCAATCCTAAGGGCCTCCTAATTAATGCATTCACCATAAGTGTTTAATATAAAAGGGTGTGCGTTATTTAAATAAAAAAGTGACAAATTAAATTAGCACTTTACCTTTGTATAATGAGTCAACACTGAATGTAACTGAACACTGAGAACTCAGTGCCTAGTAGTGACACAATTAAGGTATCAGAGTTCCTTTTGCATAGCCTCTAGCACTTGAAGAGTGTGCAAGCTTAAACCCATAGAGCACACAACAATCAAACTATCAATCTGTGGTTAGGATAAAGGGTTTGGTACATTGAGAATGTGATCATTGCTAGGAACACAAGCCAGGCTGGCAGCTGGAAGTGGATTGCTGGTCCTTAGAACTGTACTGTAACAGGTGCAATTTACAGCCCTTCCTGTGCCCACCCTTAACATCAGTTCTCCTCACTCAAAGAAAGGGAATTTGTGATGCTGAAATAAACCACTTGTAGGACGGCTTTTGTAATTTCCAAGTTTGCTATTGATTTTTAATTTACACTACATATTAATTACAACCAAGGGGAAAATGCTAACAAACTCTAAACATCAGACATCTAAGAAAGTGTCTAAATTTTTACCATCCCATCCTACTAAACTGGATTACAGTATTAAACACACACACACACCCCCATTCAAGAAATCTACTGTATTCTGCTGATATTAAATAGCACAGATCCCTTACCTGTGTGTGTTCTGATATGTCCCTGAAGCAGCCATGGTCTGGAGAATGCTTTGCCACAGATCTTGCAGACACAGGGTAGTGTGTGGCTCCTGATATGCATCTTTAGGGCACCTAAACTGACATACTCCTTCTCACAGTATTTGCAGCTGAATGATTTTCGGGTTTGAGAGTCACAATGCAGCTGCTTGTGTTTAGAAAGTCCAGCAAAGGTAGAGTAAGATTTGGTGCATTGGCTACAGTGGAATTTCTCCGCTTCTGTGGCTGATGAGGCTGGGCTTGGGGGGTCTGACGTCTTCCCCTCATCGTCTTCGCTGGAGAAAGAAGTGAGGTCTAGAGGTTTGGAATCGTCGCTAGAAGTGGAGATCGGAGATTTGCTGTAGTCAGGCTCAGTGGTGAAGAACGTTGTAAGTAACCCAGTGTCCCAGACAAGAGGTGAAAAGTATGCTCCTGTGCTCAGGATCTCTGGCTGGGGTATCACAGGGATCGAGTACTTGTCATACAGAAATGGGGAGATATAAACTGCAAGGAAATCAAAAGCACAGAAAATTAGAGCCCGATCTAATGATGCCAACATTTGCTTAGCACATTTTTGGTAACACTAGCATTTCACACAACGAGATAAAAGCATTATAAACACACTGTGCATGAATACATCGTCTAGATCTAATGCAGAGGATACATTAGCATCATGTGTGATTACCTGTCTGACTTTCCAGTTCACTGTAATTTGGCTTCTTGGTGGCAGAGAAGTGTTTCTTGACTAGGAATGAGCGGGGCATCTTGGTGAAGGCAAAGGGAGTCTCACATGGGATTCTCTTCTCTGAAATGTTACTACAAGGCACTGCCTGCTTGGGCGCTCCACTGTCTAATATGCAGCCTGCGGCTCGGGCGGTCTTATGCAAATCATCATTGTCAGCGGTGAACCAATCATCGTGCGAGGGAGTGGCGAGCTGTTCCTCCCATGTAGTCTCTCCAGCAGGTGCCTGGAGCAGTGAATTTTGGCTACTTTCTCCTCCCCTATAATAGGAGAGTGCAAACTTTTTATTGTATCTTGCAGGCAAACTCCTGCTGACAGCATGGCCTGCTTCTCCTCCTCCAGCCACCATACCTGCACTGGGCACTGATTCCCCCCACAGCCACAGGTCACTAATCATTAACTGCGCAAAAAAGAGGGGGCCATCAGATTAGACTGACCACATGAGGTCTTTCAGGGTATAATCCACACTGAAGGACTGGGACACATATTCTATACATTGTAACTAAACACAAAAATCCTTTGTGCCTGCTAAACTATGCACTTTACCCTTAGAATACGAGAACTGTTGTTCAAATAAGTTTTTTTCCTCCTCAATGCCTTCTTTTCAGAGCCCTTTATTGTGTTGTTTTCTGCTCTATGCATTATTTACACAGTACCTTTATTTACACTTGTTTTCTCTGGTAAATCATGCTAGTCATACTGGGTTGAAGTATACAATCAACAGAATAGATCTCCTTGTGTTGAGTTGCCCTTTATTGTTTTCTGCTCTATGCATTATTTACACAGTACCTTTATTTACACTTGTTTTCTCTGGTAAATCATGCTAGTCATACTGGGTTGAAGTATACAATCAACAGAATAGATCTCATCTCCGAGGCAAGATAAAGCAGAAAGCACGGGGAGCAGACGCTATAACCGGCAAGTGCAAGCTGTCCCCCTGCTCTATTTACAGGGAGTCTGGCCAATGAGGTGTCTGAGTTTGGGCCAGCCCCCTAACTAATAGGAAGACAGCAGGTAGGCAAGGTGGGCAGTGTGAGTAAAGAGAGAGAGGGAGAGAGAGAGAGCAATGCAAACACAGGGGTACAATGGCAGGAAACTACGTAGGATCAAATGGGGCACTTAAGAAAGCAATGGCACAAAGGCAGAAGAAATGAGAGGCAAGATAAAGCAGAAAGCACGGGGAGCAGACGCTATAACCGGCAAGTGCAAGCTGTCCCCCTGCTCTATTTACAGGGAGTCTGGCCAATGAGGTGTCTGAGTTTGGGCCAGCCCCCTAACTAATAGGAAGACAGCAGGTAGGCAAGGTGGGCAGTGTGAGTAAAGAGAGAGAGGGAGAGAGAGAGAGCAATGCAAACACAGGGGTACAATGGCAGGAAACTACGTAGGATCAAATGGGGCACTTAAGAAAGCAATGGCACAAAGGCAGAAGAAATGAGAGGCAAGATAAAGCAGAAAGCACGGGGAGCAGACGCTATAACCGGCAAGTGCAAGCTGTCCCCCTGCTCTATTTACAGGGAGTCTGGCCAATGAGGTGTCTGAGTTTGGGCCAGCCCCCTAACTAATAGGAAGACAGCAGGTAGGCAAGGTGGGCAGTGTGAGTAAAGAGAGAGAGGGAGAGAGAGAGAGCAATGCAAACACAGGGGTACAATGGCAGGAAACTACGTAGGATCAAATGGGGCACTTAAGAAAGCAATGGCACAAAGGCAGAAGAAATGAGAGGCAAGATAAAGCAGAAAGCACGGGGAGCAGACGCTATAACCGGCAAGTGCAAGCTGTCCCCCTGCTCTATTTACAGGGAGTCTGGCCAATGAGGTGTCTGAGTTTGGGCCAGCCCCCTAACTAATAGGAAGACAGCAGGTAGGCAAGGTGGGCAGTGTGAGTAAAGAGAGAGAGGGAGAGAGAGAGAGCAATGCAAACACAGGGGTACAATGGCAGGAAACTACGTAGGATCAAATGGGGCACTTAAGAAAGCAATGGCACAAAGGCAGAAGAAATGAGAGGCAAGATAAAGCAGAAAGCACGGGGAGCAGACGCTATAACCGGCAAGTGCAAGCTGTCCCCCTGCTCTATTTACAGGGAGTCTGGCCAATGAGGTGTCTGAGTTTGGGCCAGCCCCCTAACTAATAGGAAGACAGCAGGTAGGCAAGGTGGGCAGTGTGAGTAAAGAGAGAGAGGGAGAGAGAGAGAGCAATGCAAACACAGGGGTACAATGGCAGGAAACTACGTAGGATCAAATGGGGCACTTAAGAAAGCAATGGCACAAAGGCAGAAGAAATGAGAGGCAAGATAAAGCAGAAAGCACGGGGAGCAGACGCTATAACCGGCAAGTGCAAGCTGTCCCCCTGCTCTATTTACAGGGAGTCTGGCCAATGAGGTGTCTGAGTTTGGGCCAGCCCCCTAACTAATAGGAAGACAGCAGGTAGGCAAGGTGGGCAGTGTGAGTAAAGAGAGAGAGGGAGAGAGAGAGAGCAATGCAAACACAGGGGTACAATGGCAGGAAACTACGTAGGATCAAATGGGGCACTTAAGAAAGCAATGGCACAAAGGCAGAAGAAATGAGAGGCAAGATAAAGCAGAAAGCACGGGGAGCAGACGCTATAACCGGCAAGTGCAAGCTGTCCCCCTGCTCTATTTACAGGGAGTCTGGCCAATGAGGTGTCTGAGTTTGGGCCAGCCCCCTAACTAATAGGAAGACAGCAGGTAGGCAAGGTGGGCAGTGTGAGTAAAGAGAGAGAGGGAGAGAGAGAGAGCAATGCAAACACAGGGGTACAATGGCAGGAAACTACGTAGGATCAAATGGGGCACTTAAGAAAGCAATGGCACAAAGGCAGAAGAAATGAGAGGCAAGATAAAGCAGAAAGCACGGGGAGCAGACGCTATAACCGGCAAGTGCAAGCTGTCCCCCTGCTCTATTTACAGGGAGTCTGGCCAATGAGGTGTCTGAGTTTGGGCCAGCCCCCTAACTAATAGGAAGACAGCAGGTAGGCAAGGTGGGCAGTGTGAGTAAAGAGAGAGAGGGAGAGAGAGAGAGCAATGCAAACACAGGGGTACAATGGCAGGAAACTACGTAGGATCAAATGGGGCACTTAAGAAAGCAATGGCACAAAGGCAGAAGAAATGAGAGGCAAGATAAAGCAGAAAGCACGGGGAGCAGACGCTATAACCGGCAAGTGCAAGCTGTCCCCCTGCTCTATTTACAGGGAGTCTGGCCAATGAGGTGTCTGAGTTTGGGCCAGCCCCCTAACTAATAGGAAGACAGCAGGTAGGCAAGGTGGGCAGTGTGAGTAAAGAGAGAGAGGGAGAGAGAGAGAGCAATGCAAACACAGGGGTACAATGGCAGGAAACTACGTAGGATCAAATGGGGCACTTAAGAAAGCAATGGCACAAAGGCAGAAGAAATGAGAGGCAAGATAAAGCAGAAAGCACGGGGAGCAGACGCTATAACCGGCAAGTGCAAGCTGTCCCCCTGCTCTATTTACAGGGAGTCTGGCCAATGAGGTGTCTGAGTTTGGGCCAGCCCCCTAACTAATAGGAAGACAGCAGGTAGGCAAGGTGGGCAGTGTGAGTAAAGAGAGAGAGGGAGAGAGAGAGAGCAATGCAAACACAGGGGTACAATGGCAGGAAACTACGTAGGATCAAATGGGGCACTTAAGAAAGCAATGGCACAAAGGCAGAAGAAATGAGAGGCAAGATAAAGCAGAAAGCACGGGGAGCAGACGCTATAACCGGCAAGTGCAAGCTGTCCCCCTGCTCTATTTACAGGGAGTCTGGCCAATGAGGTGTCTGAGTTTGGGCCAGCCCCCTAACTAATAGGAAGACAGCAGGTAGGCAAGGTGGGCAGTGTGAGTAAAGAGAGAGAGGGAGAGAGAGAGAGCAATGCAAACACAGGGGTACAATGGCAGGAAACTACGTAGGATCAAATGGGGCACTTAAGAAAGCAATGGCACAAAGGCAGAAGAAATGAGAGGCAAGATAAAGCAGAAAGCACGGGGAGCAGACGCTATAACCGGCAAGTGCAAGCTGTCCCCCTGCTCTATTTACAGGGAGTCTGGCCAATGAGGTGTCTGAGTTTGGGCCAGCCCCCTAACTAATAGGAAGACAGCAGGTAGGCAAGGTGGGCAGTGTGAGTAAAGAGAGAGAGGGAGAGAGAGAGAGCAATGCAAACACAGGGGTACAATGGCAGGAAACTAGGTAGGATCAAATGGGGCACTCAAGAAAGCAATGGCACAAAGGCAGAAGAAATGAGAGGCAAGATAAAGCAGAAAGCACGGGGAGCAGACGCTATAACCGGCAAGTGCAAGCTGTCCCCCTGCTCTATTTACAGGGAGTCTGGCCAATGAGGTGTCTGAGTTTGGGCCAGCCCCCTAACTAATAGGAAGACAGCAGGTAGGCAAGGTGGGCAGTGTGAGTAAAGATTGCGCCGCAGTGCGAAGAAACCGAGTGTTTTGGTTGCCTAGCAACCAGAACAACAAAGCGGGAGACAGCGGGGGAGCCGATGGCCAGCGTGCGCTACGCGCACATGGCTAATTTGCATGTCGTCACGCCTCTGTGACGACATGCCATAAAGGACAGCGGATGCAGGCGCCGGAGGGAGCGCGTGACGGGTAAGAGCCGGAGTCCGGTGTTTAACACCAGAGAACACCAAGATTGGCAAATTTGCCACTGGCACCCTGTGCTCTTCACAGATGAAAGCATGTTCACACTGAGCACATGTGACAGATTTGTCTGGAGACGCCATGGAGAACGTTCTGCTGTCTGCAACATCCTCCAGCATGACCGGTTTGGCAATGGGTCAGTAATGGTGTGGGGTGGCATTTCTTTGGGGTGCCGCAAAGCCCTCCATGTGCTTGCCAGAGGTAGCCTGACTGCCATTAGGTACCGAGATGAGATCCTCAGACCCCTTGTGAGACCATATGCTGGTGCGGTTGACCCTGGGTTTCTCCTAATGCAAGACAATGCTAGACCTCATGTGGCTGGAGTGTGTTAGCATAGCAGTTCCTGCAAGACGAAGGCATTGATGCTATGGACTGGCCCGCCCGTTCCCCAGACCTGACTCCAATTGAGCACATCTGGGACATCATGTCTCGCTCCATCCACCAATGCCATGTTGCACCACAGACTGTCCAGGAGTTGGCGGATGCTTTAGTCCAGGTCTGGGAGGAGATCCCTCAGGAGAATATCTGCCACCTCATCAGGAGCATGCCCAGGTGTTGTAGGGAGGTCATACAGGCACGTGGAGGCCACACACACTTGAGCCTCATTTTGACTTGTTTTAAGGACATCCATGGGTTAATAAATTTGATTTCCATTGATAATTTTTGTGTGATTTTGTTGTCAGCACATTCAACTATGTAAAGAACAAAGTATTTAATAAGCATATTTAATTCATTCATTCAGATCTAGGATGTGTTATTTGTGTTCCCTTTCTTTTATTGAGCAGTGTATGTCCTAAAAGTTATGCAATCTCCATCCACTGCCACAGGCCTGTCTGACAGATCAGGAATTGTGCGGCCAGTTTAAGACAGTTATAAAGATAGTTGAAACCACAAGATTGCCCTCTTGTGGCAGAAAAAATAATGTTTCCTTTATTTAGGCTAATAAAATGTATAACAATGAATTTCTAACATTACAAACCATAAATATCTGAGTATTAGTATACTCATTATACAAAGTATCATCATTATCACAATGTTGGAAGAGTCAAAACCTAGATTACACATTAATCTGGATTGTAAAAAATAATTTTATTTTATTCTGGCTTGTTTGCAACAAGTAGAAACTTTGGGCCTGATCCAGAGCTACGAAATTGCCCGATTTCGAGCGAGCGTACGACCGTTTTTTGCGTATTTTCGTACGAAAATTCGCACTGCGCATGCCCAGTATGACAGCTTCCTGTCGGCTGGACGACATGAGCGTATAGCGTTCGTATGGTGTGCGAATTTTTCGCTCGAGGGGCGTGCGTTCAGTACGACGGTCGGCTGGGCGCTCGTTTTACAACAGGGAGGCGGGGATAGCCATTTAAATTGTACAGTATGGGCGTGCTAAGCCCGTACGCTCAGCGTATTTTGTGCGAAAATTCGTACGGCCGACGGTCGTACCCAGTGCGAAAATTCGCCGACGGTAGTACCCAGTGTAGGGTATAGCCGCCGTAAGCAGGTACTTTACTATGGGAGTGTTAGGGGCGTGTATGTTTTGTTCGCACGGTCGAACGTACGCATTCGCCCGCCGTGCGAATTTTCGCAGCTCTGGATCAGGCCCTTTGTGTCAACATACTGGCAAATGTACTCTCAGAGACAGTGATATTTATTTATCTTGGAGTTAAGCTGCTTTTCAGTTATACAGCAATTACAATATAGGAGCTCCATTGCGGTTAACTAATTTCACTAAGGTGTCTAATCAACAGCTTAGAATATTAACTCTGATGTGCAGGGGTTATCTTATGTATTTTATGATTGATACTTTAATTGCTCTTCATTTAAGTTTTTATTCTAAATAAAATTCAGATTCCTGAAGCGCTTTGTTCACTTTTTGTTTATTATTGCTTTTTAGTGGTGATCCCTCCCCCGAAGCTGCTGCGGAATTTATTTTATTTGTAATGCCAGTTGTTATTATTACGTTTGCACCTCTATGTTACTAGCGCTCCTTCATATTTCTTTATATGTGTCATTAAAATGATAGCTATTATTCTTGGTTAACCTGCAGATATTTTTGTGTATGAGTCAGTTGCTTGCAAGTAAAGCTGGCCACACACTAAAGCGATTATCGTCACAGCGTGAAATTATAGATAATTCTGCCGATTTTTCCGCTAGTGACAGGTAACGATATCGGTGCCATAGACTATGCGATAATTCGTCCGATATTTATTTATATTTTCGGCCAAAATTTCGCAATGCGCATGCCCAGTATGACAGCTTCCGGTCGCCCGAGCGTCATGAGCGAATAGCGGGCGTATCGTTAGCGTATTTTTCGCTCGCTGGGCGTTTTTTTTTTAGGATGGTCGGCTGGGCGCCCGTTTTACTACAGGGAGGCGGGGATAGCCATTTAAATTGTACAGTATGGGCGTGCTAAGCGTATTTTCTCAGCGTATTCTCTGCGAATTTTCGTACGGCCGACGGTCGTACCCAGTGTAGGGTATAGCCGCCGTAAGCAGGGACTTTACTATGGGAGTGCTAGGGGCGTGTAGGTTGATACGCCCGAGCGTACGGTCGCATTCGCCCGCCGTGCGAATTTTCGTAGCGCTGGATCAGGCCCATTGTCTCTGTTTTTCTTTTATTTTGTTCAGTCTTTATTGGTACAGTTTTATTTAAAACAGCAGTACTGCTAATTTTTCTTTTGTACATTTCACCACACGCTAGTGTATTATGCAAAGCAATAAAGCTACCTCTGCAAAGTTTGCTTGTTTCTATATTCCTGTGTGAAAGTGCTGTAATAAAATAAGTCTTTGCAAAACACGTATTGATTTCATGTTAATTTTGCAGCTATATTTAGCCTCTTGTAGTGCATCTTAAATGTATTGAAAATGGAACTTTGTCATTTTAGCACTTAGTAGTAAAAAACTCAAAATGTAGATGTAGAATTGAACAGGAATTTAAGCTACAGCTATAAAGTAGCAGGACACAGTAGGGTAAGGAGCAGAATACAGCATTACACAGTTGTAGAGTCAAGGTAGCTTCAAGCATTATATTTATTATTTTTTTTTTTTAGGAACATCTCAATCTTGTCATTTATATATGTATAGACATGTTTCTAACTAGTGAGTCACCGTCCCACAGATTATTAACACCTGCTCACTTGCAATCATTCTCTGCATTCTTTTTAGGTGATAGTCACAAGAGATTGCGAGCTAATGATATGTAAATCAGAGTGCAAGTCATGGTGTAAACAATGGGATAGGTTTCCTGTTGTTAGCCATGTATTAGTAGATAACAGGTGTAGTGGTCCCAATCTGTACTGAGGTGATATTCACATAGACATGTTGCAATGTACAATCAACAACCCCCATTGTTACATCCCTTTTCCACTTCAGGTTTGTGCCCCTGTGCTATCAACACTGCAGGACAAAGACCAGGACAAAAGTGTTATTTGTAATTTTTTTTATATGTTTTCATTCCTTTTAAGAAATGTACTGAGAAAAAAACAAACAAGTAAAATAAAGTAAAATATACATAATAAACAAGTAGTGTTGTTACTGACTGGTCAGTAAACAGGTATATATGAAAGTGACTGCTGTAACACTTTGATGCTTAAAAATATAAAATGAATTCAATCCAGGGGGTTTGATGGTAGGAACATGAAAATAATCAATCACTAAACACTTACTACTTTGGAACTTTATTAAAGTGGACCAATCGTTCTTGCAGTAGAAGTAGGCATTTTACTAGTAACCGGGCCATAAGGTTGCACCCTTGAGAGGCCTGCCCCATTACATATGCAACAGGTACAATTTAACAAAACAGTTGAAGCAATTTTTACAAAGTGAAAAAGAAACACATTCTATTTCACAGGCCATTTGAGACTAAAACAGCCTTCGTTCAAATTCTTATTGGCTGCTGCTAAAACGAACTACATCTAATGTAGTCTTCCATACTCATGGGACCGACAATTAACAAACCTAAAACATTAGGCATGTGAGAAGAAAAATAATAAAAAGAAATATCACTATGCACAGCGCAAAAAAAAACAAAAAAAAACCACAGGCCACCCAGTTTCTAAGTGCTTTATTGCTGCTCAGAACGACAAACATTGCTTTGTAAAATAGTAGTAAATTACCTGATACACTGAATCATTTGCATAAACAAGTTGAACAAGTTGAAAGGCTAGGTCAGCCTGCCATGTATCAGCGATAGATGGCTCCACATTATCAAAACACAAGGCCGGCTGACCTAGCCTTCAGCACTATAAATCAGGGTCTTAGAACCAGATTTAAAGTTTGAAAACAAAAGAAAAACAGGTAGAAAGTTACACCTCATCTAAACCATGTTGAATTTCAGTGAACTTCATTCTTTCCAAACAAGAGAAAGCTTTTCCTTTGCTTATTGCACACAGATACTGACCAGTTTTGCTTTTAAATTATTTAGATTTGGGATAAAGAAAAAAAAAACAAAACATCTTAATATTGTTTGCAACTTATGTATTTTGCCTTGCCTGTAATTCAACATGGTGCTGCCCAGGTGTAAAAGGTATTTTTTTTCCTTATTTTCAAACTCTGCATCCAGTCATTGGTTACATGAATAATGAAAATAAAAATGACTCAATAAAACACAGCATAAAAGTGGACAAGTTAAAGGGAAATCTGATTGGAAAATATATTGATCTGTTCACAATTTAATGTAAAGGTATACAAATCAGATGATTTATGAGAATATACTTGGGGGACAGTTCAACTACCTGCAAAAGTAATGTCCTCACCTTTAACCATTACAGTCGCAGTGTTTTGCATACAAAATACCATTACATGTTTCCTGCTTACTTACTGTTAGACCTTTTCATAGATTAAAACCATAAATTGCTCTATACTCTTTACCCTTTAATTTCTCAGGCTTTCATACAGAGCCCAAGAATAGCTTCTTTCAGGCTTCTGTACATTAAAACCAGAGGACTGCTTGAATTTGGAAAGGCAAAAGACAAGAGGGTGATTTGTATATAAAACAAAGCAAGTGTCAGTGAAGATAGTTAAATTATAAACATGTATACACAATATATGGGATGTAGTAGTGTACCTTGTATTACAACCCAAAAGAATTACAAGACTTCCTGGACATGACCCCGATTTAAAAATGATATTTCAGGACACAGAGAGGTAGTTTACCAATTTCTAAGTTATTAGAATGACCTGATAAACAGCATCTAGTCTGAAGTCTTAACATATGGAACAAGTACCCCTAGGGCTTTGGACAGATTCAAGAGTCATTTCAAAAAGAGCACTTTCATGGAAAATATAAGGGTAAAAGTATATACAGAAAACCAAGTAAGTATGGTTTAAACATATGAAAGACATATAGGGATGGTCGATCAATGTCACATTAGAAAATACACATTTACCATAGTGATGAAAATATGTAATAGAACAGTTACAAATTCAAACTTAAAACATAGTTTAAATGCTGAACACTCTGAAATACAAAAAAAAAAAAAGTCACTTCAAATGAATCTGTTGCCTTCACACACACACACACACACACACTACACAGCCAAGTTCTGGGCTTAACAAAACTCTTAAAATAGAGGTTTCCAGGAACAATGAGCTACTTAACAATATATGCTTCATGTCAATGTTCTTTCACTAGCATCTTGTGAAAAAAAGAAAATAAAACAAAAAAAGTTTGGTTTAACCCACAAAATGGCTGCCTTTCAATTGACACACAGTCCAATGAAAAATGCTCACTGTCTTGCCATGTAAATTGCCAGCTCAGAGTCCGGATTGGTCAAAGCACTCATAACTAAACTGTAAACAAAGTATATAACACAACATCAAATGTGCAATGTATTATTCCTTGTCTACAATTAAGTTCTTCTGTTTATCCAATCTCAAAAGAAAGAAAGAGGACTAATGTTTAAGCATTTGTGATTGTACATATCAGAACTGCAATTAACTTTTAAGACTTTTTCATTATTCGTTATGGAAGACAAAAATAAAAAGAAAATAAAAGACAGAAAAGCATCTTCTATAGCCAAACACAAATTTCCTTCATATTTTTTTACAACTATGTTCAGTTTAATAGATTATTTTATTATTGTGCAAGTTGTTTTTAAAGGGTTTACGTTAACTTATAATTTCAAATTGTAAGACCCTTATAAACATTACAAAAAATCCAAATAAACAGGTTTTCACTTGCTCTAAAAGAAAGAAACACATGTTCTTGCAGTACAAGTTGTCAGTATGTATTCCATATAAAGGCTGCACCTTGGTAGGTACCACTCAGCATAGATAAATGACTAAAAGAAAACCCACTTCATGAAGAACATGTAAGATATTTTTTATCTGTGGAAGCAGAAAAGGTCAAATTATAATATTTGTATAGTTATGTACATTTAAAATTGAGAAACAATTTTAGGCAGAGTCATTACGTATTGTTTGGCATTTGGCAGCAGGAACAACTGTTACAACCTGGAACACTGTTAAAAAATACCACTGACCTGCAACGTTTAATTTTACAGCAGAGAGTAATTAAACATATATCCAACTTCTGATGGAAAACTAAACGTCACTATGAAAGTTCAGTCCAACAGTGTTATGGGGTGTGGGTCGGCAGTCAAAACAGCCCTTTTCCGTAAGGACCATTTCTACCAATCAATTTCAAATTGGCTCTGTATTCGTTTGCTCCTGCCTCGCCAAGGACAAGCAATCGAAGATTCCAAGAACGAATACGCAGCAGTAAGTGATAATTATTTATCTAACTACAACCCTTATCCTAATCCTCATCCTAACTCTCCCCTTCCATTACCCTAAGTTTAACCCTCCCTTTCCATTACCCTAAGTTTAACCCTCCCTTTCCACTACCTTAACCCCATCTTCCCCACAGCCTAATACTAACCCACCTTCTCTGGAGCCTGACCCTAAGACTACCCTCCCCGCAGTCTTATCCTAAGAGTTCCCACTAACCTGTCTGGTGCGGTGTCAAGCTACGGAAATAATGAATGGTAAGCTGCCTAAAAATAATTTCACCATACTTACTCATTTATTAATAAAAACTTCTAATTAGTGATATTTTCAAAACACAGACAGACAAAAATGAGCTTTCGGCTGTCTGTATTTCACAAATATCATTATCTTTACGGAGAACATGTCCCAGTTATATATAATCATTGATTCACAGCATTTTGCACCATCTTACAATACAATATTCTATTCAATTAGACAAGCATTTCTGTGAACATGAGATTCTGTGCTGTATAAGATCTTTACAGAAGCAGAACTGCTTGGAAAGATGTTTTAGGTTGAGTTATCCTTTCATTTCAAATTGTAGCAGCACATGCTCTGACTAAATGGCTCCTGGAGTGAGGTTATTCACACGATCAATGAGACTTGCAGTGTCATGTGTACAATCACCAACTGATTACAGAGAGGTTTCAGATTTGATAGACATTTGGTATTTAAACTTTTAACAACGTACATGGTTTTTGTTACCCTACGATAAAGCTCTCCTTATTTTCTTAAAACATCAACATTTTGTTTAAATCTATATTTAAATCTAAAATCAGCTAAACCAGAAGATAGAAACAAGTTGGAAGCATTTCTGTTCCCTGGCCTATAAACTGATAAGATAGAGCTTTTAAAAGATAAAATTTTAGACTGGGCTTACTGCTATTATGACAGTGACATATATCCACAACTAAATAGTATAAAAATGATTTGGGAGCTCACATACATACTTACATACAGACATACAAGACATTTATCACCTGGACACATTCAGATGTGGAGAAGCACCCAGTATCATTGTCTAAACAAAAACAGACATTTCTTAAGCCTGCTGCCATTATACATCTTATCAAGATGCAGAGTGGCCGAGTGCATGGGTTCAGCATCTTAAGTCAAACATCAACACATTTTGAGTAATTGCACAGCTCAGTTGTCCATCAAGGATCGCACCACAGCTTCCCGCATCATGGCATCCTCATCAGCATTGTAATCCTACAAAAGAAAGGAAGAAGCAAGTTGAAGAATTACACGAAGCAGAAAGAAATACAGATTTTTGCAGTGACTAAATATAATTATACCTGCCAGAGAGGCCATGGTAATGTAGGAAAATGAATACATGTAAAAACATGCAATACAGAATTTTCAAATCATAATACAAGATACATAAACAACAAAGTATCCTTACGCAAACACCATGCTTATAGCACATAGCACCTTACGATTACTGCTCACCATATGCATTTAATAGTATTCATTTCTAAAGGGAGCAAGGATTAAATGCAGACCTCCACCTAATGCAGAAACATTTTGAATAACACCGCACACAACACAACTGGGGATCATTTTAACAGAGGTCTTCACTGTCTATAAATAATACGAGGATAGAACAATAGAAGTGTGCAAGGGGAAAATATTCATATGAATCCATAATACATAGAGGCTGAAGAAAGGTTTTTTCATTTTTTCATATACGGGTGTTTAGCGTCTTTGTTTCAATTAACTATCACACTTATAGAACTGCCCTGGATAATGCCAAACAATCTTACTTTCAAACTCTCATTTCTACTCAGGCTTCTAACCCCAAACGCCTCTTTCGTACATTTAATTCCCTACTAAACCCTCTTGTGCATAATCCACCAACCTACATCAATGCCCATGATCTTGCAATATACTTTAAGGACAAGATCGATAACATTAGACTGGAATTATCCTCCAACTCCTCTTCTACTAACATACTGTCCAACACTTTTTCTCCACCCTCTGGCACTATGTCCTCATTCCATCTCACAAATGAAGAGGAAATATCTGCTCTATTCTCCTCTTCCTACTCTACTACCTGTCCTCTTGATCCTGTACCTTCACAAGTCAGTCGATGCCTATTTTCTGTACTTATTCCAACCTTAACTTAACTCTGCAATCTCTCTCTGAATACTGGTATCTTCCCATCTCTATTCAAGCACGCACTAATTACTCTAATTCCGAAAAAACAAAACTCTGCCCCACATTCTCCCTCAAATTATCAACCCATTTCCTAGCTCCCATGCCCCTCAAAGCTGCTTGAAAGACTATATACGCCTCACTAACTTCCTCTCCTTACACAATCTTCTAGATCCACATCAGTCAGGATTTCGCTCTCAACACTCCACTGAAACTGCACTGACCAAAGTCCTCAATGATTTGGCTACTGCTAAATCCAAAGGCCACTACTCTCTCCTAATTCTCCTTGATCTTTCTGCTGCTTTTGACACTGTTGACCACTCTCTTCTCTTAAAAATGTTACAATCAATAGGTATTCAGGACATAGCTCTTTCCTGGTTCACATCCTACCTCTCTTTCCCACCTCCTTCTTTTTATTTAGGTTCTTGAAAATTTACATTTCTGAAGTGCTTAATAATAGAAATTATATGTTCCTTAACTCCTGGAACGTTGAGGTCATGTGCAAGAAGATTCATTAAGTGTGAAGAACATCCATGTGTAATAATATCTAGGTCATCAGTTTCTTTCAGGTCTGCTCTCATCTTTGCCATATTGGCAGCATTATCAGTCACCAAGCTGCCCACAGAACACTCAAAAGATTCTTCACACAATTTAATACTTTTGGCTGCAAGTTCCCTTAAGTACTCTGCAGTATGACTATGGCCTGATGTGTCAATACTCTCTACCAAGTACTCACAGTCATCTGAAGTAACTGAGCAACAAATAATTGGCTCATTATGCACGTTGCTCCAGCCATCAATAGCCATACACACTGTCTTGCCCTTTAACTTTTCCTTGCTTTCTTCTTGGACAGACCTACACACCTCATCAAGCAACTTTCCACCTATATCATTACGGTTGGGTGGCTTGTATCCTGGGCGAAGCATCTGCACAAACTTAATCATCTCTGGGTGTTGAACACATTTAAATGGTGAATTTGTTGCATAGATGTACCGAGCACACTGCAGGTCAAGAGCTTCTTTTTCTGATGTGGTAGTTTTGACCACAAAGTTTTCAAGTGTTGTTGCTTTTGTGGCTTTTCGCTTACTTGCTTGTCCACTAGAAAGCCTTGAGATAGAAAGTGGGCTGCACATCTCCACATCAGAAGAGCAGGATGGTGCAGGGGTGGATGATGAATGATCAGACCTCACACTAACAGCAGCTACAGATTCATTTTCATTTCTTTGAGTAACTGTACCTTCACTTCTTGAATTAAGATTTCCATCAGAATCTGAAGCACATTTTTTGTAATGGTCTTTCATTCTTGCTACAAGCCCTTGCATTACTTTACTGCATGTTTTACATTCTGCTTTATATCCAGATTTACCAGGGACAGTCTTTTTGTTGAAATATAACCAAATGGCATCCTGTTTCCTGCCAGAAGTAGCCATACTTTACTCAGGGCTCTGAAAGCAGCAGCCTGCCTATACTTCAATTGTAATGAGGACCTTTGAAATGATGTCACCAAAGGTCCTGCAAGCCTAATTACAAGGATACAACCCTATGGAGGAGGAGCTCTGCATGTGCTAATAGGGAGAATGATGGAGAGTGCACTGTGGTGTATAGTGACAGAGCAAGAGCCATAAGCATCCAAAAAGTGAAACTGAAGAGCCATAGGAAACCCTATACACCATTCATTATTCTCCCCAGCTGTGCTAAACACCTCTATCTCTTTCTAAGCAAAAGTTGTAGTTTTTTAACATTTAAATCATGATTTAAATCGTGCAGCCCTGTATGTGACAGAAAAAGCCATAAGAATCTCAAAAGTGAAACTGAGGAGCTATAGGGAATCTCCTATACACTACTACACTGCCCTCACATACACATCTAGCTCTTTGTAGGCAAAAGTCGTTTTTTAAAATTTTGATTTAAATCCGATTTAAATCATGATTTAAATGAAGCGATTTAAATCATGATTTAATCGTTTGATTTAAATCGTTTGATTTAAATCGTGCAACCCTGTGCGTAATACTATCTGTACTATGCAGGAGACATGGCCCATCCTCTAGGGCTATGAAACAGTACAAGTAAGCATCGTTATGGAGGAACAACTGAGTCAGGTCTAAGAGGCACAAGGACTAAACTCTGGCACTGCAGACAGAGGACACTGCACCCCTAAAATGTCCCAAGCACTGGACAAGATCATAATACATCACCTGCACACACTGTTATTATTACAATCTTACCATTGGACACAGCCCAATTATACTATGCAGTATATACACACACAGGACAACACACCCTGTACAGTCTCTGTATCAGCAACGACCAAGAAGGAAGGTTCCTGGAACATCTCAGAGGATTTCAGGATGGATAAACAAAAGCACTGCAGGATCATTGCAACGACTACCAAGCATGGTTGCCTACTTTTGCGAATGACTATCAGGGAGATTTTGATAGCACTAGCAAGGCTGCACCAAAGGGGTGTGTCCTGTAGTGTCAAAGGGGTGTGTCCTATGAATAGCTCCACCCATGGGTGTGTCTAACACTGCCAGGCAAACTATTTCTCAATAATAATAGCAGCATCAGCATTTATTGGTTGTTAAAATGTCACTGAATAAATATTTGCACAGTGCCATCTGAATAGATCTTAATGCAAGGAAACAGGACACAATTTCTAAATTCTGTCATCATACCGCAATGACTTCTGTATCTGAATCAGCATCAGGGAGATTGCCCAACACTTCAGGGAGTCAGGGAGATTACCCACTCTTCAGGGAGACTCCCTGATATTCAGGGAGAGTTGGCAACCATGATATATATACATACATATACACACACACACACATATATACACACACGCACACATACACACTAGTGAGTGGCTCAATGTCACTATGCTGTCACTATGGTGGAGGGAATGATGATACCGGTCTGCAGTGGTAAAGTGTAAATGCATATTAAATGAACAGATTTTTACATAGCGTTGCATCTAAAAATTTCAATTGGAGGCATGATGAGAATTTTACTGTAAGCATAGTATTTCAAGAGACAAATGCCAAAACCAAAAATTCTATATAAACCTAAACATATGTTGGTTTAAAAATAAAGAACCATACGCACCACAAAAGTATCATATGAAAATCTGTGCCGGTGGTGGATGTGTTGCATGAAATTAGCACTTCGGTAGCCTGGGTCTCCCCATGGCATGGAGGCGCAGATAGGGCAAACCTAATAAATATAAAATAAATGTTGGGTGCCAAAAAATAAAACAGGTTAAATAACAATACGTATAAAGTGTGTGCAGAAATAGGTCTTACCACAGGTGTGGTGTCAGTAAAATGATATTTCTTACAGTGGTCCACTAACCCTTCTTGGTCAAGGTTTTGTTCGTGACAATAAGGACAAACAAAGGTGAACCGGTTTGGGACATCTCTGGATCAAAATAGAATGATATATTTATTTTTCATTTATAGAAAAAGAATGACAAAAATAGAACAGCGACAACAAAAGATATTTCTCTTTTGCAAATATAGGTTTGTATTTGGGGCATGAAATCATACATGTGTATGATTTACTGTATCTAAAATTATATTTATGTCTAAGTGTAAAAGTAAAGTGTTTGTTTGTTTGTTTTTTTTGCTTTCAGATTAGCAAAATCGAGTCAGGTGTGAATTTCTGATATATAGAAATCTATTAATCCCTTCTTGCTCATCCCTATTCAACACAGCAGAAAGATGAACTTTTCTTCAAATTGCTTTGCACAGCTGTAATTGCCAGACTCCGTGGTCACGCTATATGTACCATAAGTACTCCTCATAGCATTATTAAGGAGTCTTTCAAGCCGAAGAGGAGTATACTGTGTTGTTATTGGTAATAAAATTAAATGGTAAAGTGGTCTATGATTTGACACATATAATACATGTAGGGTAGGTTTCTGAAAAATTGCAGAACATATATTAATACATGCTGTGTGTATACAATAAAATCACTTCAAAAACAAACACATATCTTACGTTAATTCTGACTGTGAGAGAAGGTCTTTTCAGCAGACAGCCTGGAAAGGTCACATGACACGCTGAGAGGAAGTTTCTCTCACAGTGTGAATGAGTCATGGCTAGCTACAGAGCTGGAGAGTTCTGTTACCTCACTCCCTGCAGAAAGTGATGACAAATGGGCCTCACTAACAACCTGACCGTTTCAAGTAAGTGGTGACGCTTACATGCAATGCTCAGTTGAAGAGAAAAAAACAAACTCTAGAACGTCCCATGCATTCACATATACAAAACAAATATTAAAGAGTGCTTGTGAATTCTGAGGCATCACAGACACCCAGACAGGCATTATAGACCAAGTTATAATAGGCCACATACCTAGTGTAATCCTTTGTCACTGATTTAATTCCTTCCATGACATAGCTCTCATATTTAGAGCAGGTTGCTGAATGGGAACGCATATTTGAAAGGGCCATCTGCAAATTAAGATATGCATATTTAATTATAGCTCAAAGACGTAAGAAATAAAAACAGAAAGTGAAACTGTTGTATGCAGTGGAAATCCCCGTGATTTACCAGAGAAGTAGATCCTCCTCACACTGGAATCCACTAGAAAGAGAATTGGTGTATAACTATTTTACAAAGCAAGCACTAGTAAAGGCTCAATAAAAATCCACAAAAATCTTGTTAAAAGTGTTAATAGATGTGTACACCTCCCATTATATAGAAAAATGTAGGCCCTTTTAATGATATGAAGCAACATATGGTAAATGCAATTACACAATTCTAAAAAGATAGAGATGAAACAATTAAGGTGCATTAAAGATAAACACTGCTGTGAACCAAAAATAAACACTATAAAAACAATATACAGTACTTTCCTTAATTTCCACAGCACTCTACCTTTGTATCATCACTGACAACATTCTCCATTTTACACATCATAACACTTACTAGTTTTGGAATACTGCTAGACTTTAACCATTTCTCACATTCATAGCAAACAAAAGTTTTATTTAAACACTCATTTGCAATCAAGGAATAGGATGGAAAGCACGGATAAGATCATGCTTTGCAATAATGTTTGTGCCTGGGTACCTTTACTTACTTGTGAATTACACCCTTTACATGCAGCTTGAAAATCTTTCATCATCTTCTCCAAATCAGAGGCTTTTCTATCAGGACATAATGCAGAGCGGCACACCGCACATGTAGGGTTCTTCTGTTTCATACACTGGTGCAGACATGAAGAGCAGAATCTAAAAAGTCACAAAAACAAGCAGCACTGTGAAAATGCAATAGATTAATTTAATTTTTAAAGCATGTGAGAGAGACATCCAATTAATACAGTAAAAACATAATGCAGGCAGAGATTGAATTAACATCTTTGCTATCACAGAAAGTGCCGACATTCTTCAGAATTGGGGGGCACTCACAATATTTGGTTTAAAGTATTGTTGAAACCATGTAAATCTTATGTTATTTTTATCGAGACCTGTGCATATAAATCAGTGAGCAAAGAAAAGGAAAAAGTCATTTGAAAACAAGATACTGCCATTTATAAATGCTGTGTATATCTTTTCCAACGTTATCCTAACACACCCAAAATATTTACTATACAACTTGTCACTATCCTATTAACAAAGTAGACAGATATGTCTGTTGCTAAAATGCTGCCATCCCAGACACGCTTTAAAACACACTTCCAAGATAGAGGTTACTTCAGATCAGTTTATAAGGTACAATTGGGACTCTAAATTTTTGAGTTAGGACCACCTAACAGAGAAGCCTTGTAAGTGGCGGTGGCTTATCACGTATCTGCAGATACGTGAGAAGCCTTGTAAGTGGTGGGTGGCTTA
>WWET01000024.1:436016-455083 GCA_011038615.1 Limnodynastes dumerilii
AGTGCTATCTCAGTGTGGCTGTTTTGGAGACTTGGGGACCTCTGCCGGGGGTGAGTTCTCAATTTAGAAAAATATATGACATATGACCCATAGTTGGGACTCTGATTTTTAGAGTTAGGACCACCTAACAGAGAAACCTTGTAAGTGGCTGGTGACTTATCACGTATCTGCAGATATCTGTAACTAATTCTCTGACTTTTATTTTAAAGATAGATCATGGTTAGTCGCTGGGTAATGGCTTTGTGCAAATTCCCCATGCTTAGGACACCTGCAGTATAAATATATATATATATAAAACACTAGATCCCACTTCTGGAACCGCGTTCCCCCCTCCTATTAGTTACACAGGAGTCTTGATCCTGTTAGAAGACCTGAAATTAGACAAAGCAAAGCAGGGGGCACTTCATAGTGTTAAAAACCTTTATATAAGAATCGCCAGCACTACAGAATAAAGTGTACAGGAGAGATTATTTTCAGCATAAGATGAAATCACTCCCAGCAAACAGCAACAAATGAAAACAGATTACATCAGCGCTCAGGTAAGCCAGTGTCCTGGAAATTTTTCAATTTTCTGCTGGGGTACCTTTGTGTATCTGTGTGAATTCCCCATACCTTGCATCACCTGCTCTATATTAACTTATAAATTGATTTGAGCAACCTCCATTTTGTGTGTCTGTTTCAAAGCTTGTCTGGGATAGGAGCTGACAGGGGGTGTTGTTTCAGAGTAGCTGTTTTGAATACTTGGAGACCTCTGCCTGGGGCCAGCTTTCAATTTAAAAGTACATGATATATGACCCAAAGTTGGTCTGACAGTTAGGATCATCAAAACAGAGAAACCTTGAAAGTGGCTGCTGGCTTATCACATATCTGCAGATGTATGTAACGCATTATCTGACTTTCATTTTAAAGATAGGTTATAATTTGTTGCTGGATAATTACAACGTACAGATACAAAAAGACACCCCAGCACTCTTGCAAACTCCCCATACCTAGCAGCACCTGCTCTATATTAACTTGCTAAATTGATTTGAGCAACCTCCAGTGTGTGTGTGTGTATATGTATACACACACACACACACGAACTCAGGAATACATAAAATGCAATGCAGACACACCAAACCAACCACAGGAGGCCTTTTCAAGATTTCAAGGAACCAGTGTACAATCCCCCAACCAGATGTTCAAAAGTATAGATATAATGGACAGGTATGGAGGACTCACAACATTTTACTCAGGGTGAGGTTGAGGTCTCATTGAGGCTAAATAAGACAAGGTCAACATCTCTGATTATTACCGACTGTAACTAATGACAAAGCAGTGATCTAAAGTGAAAGCTAATAACTAATTGCTTCTTTCGGTTTCACTTTACTATATTTGGTGAAATAAATCATAAATCTGTACAACAACCTGACCACTGAGTGTTTCACTGGAGTATGCCATTCACTGTGCAGTGTATGGATGATTGTATATATTCTAAGCGTAGTATATATAAATGAAGGAGTTTCTATGGACATGCACGTATTTAAAGACAATATGTATGACAGTAAAAACACGGTGTACGAATATAAATCATGTATGCAATATGATAGATACAGCCATGTATGTATGTATGATTAGCAAATGCATGTTGTGTTCAGTGTGTGACTGTGGAAGGTGTCTTCTGTCTCTCACACTCACATGTGTCCGCAGGCGACCCGGAAAGGGTCCTGGAATAGATCAAGGCAGATGGGACACACGAACTTGTCCATTGAATCGTTATCACGAGATCCTGCTGCATTCTTCTGTCTGCGCTGCTCCACCGCCATCACGTCCACGCCACTTCCGCAAACACCCGGAGACGTCACACCGCTCCGCTTTCCGCGACACGTGACGGATCACATGACATCATTCTGCCCGGTGACTTCCGAGATGTGGGGACTGTCTGCAAATTGTGTTTTACAATTTACTACAAGTACCCACAGTAACCAGGTAGCACTACAGCGACACCTACAGTAACCAGGCAGCACTACAGCGATACCTACAGTAACCAGGCAGCACTACAGCGACACCTACAGGGGACTTTCCTGCACCACTATGTATGATTTATACGCGTTATTATATGATTAAAAATAATTATATTTAACTAAATTGCCACTTAGCTGGGATAAACGTTTTATATACTTAATGCAGAGGGCAGAATATATAAGACCATGAATACTTACACCACAAAGGTGAAGAGAAATCAAAGTAAGAAAAATATAGACAATAACCGGAATGCATCAAGTACATTCAATAAACGTCTTCTGTTATAGTGTGTAGTGTGTGTAGATCAAATAAAAAATGATGAACTTATTTATCCCAGTCCTTTGTTCCCTTCACTGTTGGTATGTCATAAATATCCCTTCATTACTGCATTTTCTTAGTAGGTGTTGAGACTTCAAATCCTCAACGTTGTTTGCAAATATTCAATTAAAAAAAGGTCACAATAGTGTAGTACGTTATGACGTGCATAGAAAGACAGATTTTTCATGAACTCATTTTATGCCTCTTGCATTTTTACATATAAAGGGGTCTTTGTTAGTATCATTGGACCATATTCACACCTAAGAACCAGAAGCTTCTTACGTGTGGATATTTAGTAAATGACCTCCTACGTATGCGTAGTACGTAATTTATGCAATCTACGTACCAGTTAGGTACATAGATTGCCTCTGTGTGGTCTTTATAGAAAGAGAAGTAGGAGGGTGGAGGGATTTAGATTAGCCGGGGAGGGCGGAGGGTAGGCGGGGAAAGGCAATGGGCCGGATCCTGACCTACGGGTGCCTTACGGCCGCCCGAGGTCAGTACGGCCGCCTTAGTTGCGGGGAGTGCACGCCTCGTGCACTCGCTGCCGTCGGTAGTAAATCTGGACACTTACATGTCCAAATTCCTACCCTAACTTTTACGATCAGGTATGCAGCCTTACGGCCGCATAGCTGATGGTTTTGGGGCTTCCCCCGCCCTGTCCCCTAATTAGAATGTCTATCTCAGCCTATTTACACAAGTTTGTGTTCAGCGCTAATAATTAAATGGCAAAAACAGAAAAAAGCAGAAAAAAACCTGATGGTGGTGAAGATCGCAGGCTAAAAAAGGTGGTGATATACCTTTAAAAAATTGCCACAATAAACAGAAAGATTAGCCACGCTCTACTTCAACCTGGATATAGATCCTAACTACTAGCGAATGAGGTATGTACACAGAAAAACTTTATGATAAATGTAATTGTTAAAAAACATTTACTAAATAAAATAAAAACAACATTAATTATGTATGACAATATACACAAATAAAAAACATATAAACTGGTGATATCCAAGAAGCAGAGTGTTCCCTATAAGCAATAGTGGGCTGTACAGAATTGTGGTTGGCTTACTTGCTCTTTGAACGATGTTTAGTGGATTGACACAATAATTGTCTATAAACAAATGGACCCCCAACGCAAAGTCCGGGCCGGTAGCTGAAAGATGAACAATTGGAGCTACTTGAAGAGAGTGTAATCCTGGAGGCACAATATTCATACAATTGCTGAAATTACTAATTATATGTATCCAGCTGGATGTGCTGCGGATTGGAGTGTAAGCTGCCAAATAAGTGTGATGATACACAAGTTCCTTCTCATAGGATAACCGCTATCCATATTGATGCGGTGGGATAGATAAGGAAATATGGTTGTGAGCCAAAAAAAAGTCCTTTGTATTATGTGCACCTTCACGTGAATAATGTCTCGTGGTGAGACAGCCCGATCACAAAAGTGGCTTTATATATAAAAGTACTCACTGTCCCGATGCTGGTATTCTCAGGAGTGACTTGTTTCTGGATTCGTGGCTGTGGAAACTGTGTATATAGCACAGGTAGAGAGACGCTGCTCCAGAGATATCCTGCGGGCGTCCCCGCACGTGGTAGCAGACGTTCTGCCGATCAGCTGTGGATGAGTCCTAAAGGTATAGTGGTGGTAATATTCTGTAGGCACTTCTGCAAAAGGTATTGGAAACACACAGTAGTCTCTATTAATGTTGTTTTTATTTTATTTATTAAATGTTTTTTAACAATTAAATTTCTCAAAAAGTTTTTCTGTGTACATACCTATCACTCGCTAGTAGTTATGATCTATATCCAGGTTGGAGTAGAGCGCAGCTAATCTTTCTGTTTACTATCTCAGCCTATACAGCAGAGATACGACATGCGTAGTGGAGGGGAGGAAGCCCCCATTTCATAAGAGCCGGCGTACATAACGTATGTTACGTACGCCGGCCCTTATGGTGTCATAAGAAGGCATGCGCAGAACCTTCAAAACGGGAATTACGTACGACATGTGCGTTATTCCCCTGTCGGCTGTAGCCCAGGATCTGGGCCAATGTCTGTGCAGAGTTTTAGCTTAAGAAGGAAACTCCGCACGGTTAGATAAGGTAGCCCTATGGCCCTCACAAGTGATAAAAGGTATCTAAAAGCGGGGGGCGGGATAGTGGCAGGGCGGGTGAGTTAGGTACGGGTCTGTCCACACCTAACTCACTCGTATCTGTGAATATGGTCCATTTAGAGGTATTCCAAGCCAAAAAAGAAGAAATAACAATAGTGATGTATGTTATGACACATGTAGGGAGAACAGATTTTCAATGCGCTCACATTTTAGGGAGTGTGAGTGTGTGTGTGTATATGTGTGGATGGGATGCGGCACTTGAAAGGGTTCTGGACACGTAGGGGCATGGGAGTAAGGGCAGCGGACGTGACTCACAAAAGGCCTGCCTCTATATCACCATGGCCTTATAGAAACACATGCTGAAGGACAGGTAGGTGAGTTCAGGGGTGGAGCTTTTTAGGGTCAGCATTCCAAATACAAGACAGGGAAGTCCTTTATACCAATATAGGCCACTAAGAAATGGTGCATCTGCCTAAATGGTACATTTGGAGGATCTGTATCGCCCCATACTAGCCAGTCTTTTCTATCATATAGACACCTATGATGTCGCTGGGATGGACATCAAAGTGGAAATTTAAGTGGTGGTATAGACATTTAATGGGTGATATGAAAATATTGAAATTAATGTGATTGAATATAAACTTGTAGATGTTTAATTAAATAGAAGAATATGGAATAACATTTTATACTACTCTATTTCAAGCACTTGGGGGAAATATAAAGGTCTACTATAAGGAATTATTTGAGCACAATTAAGGAGAAATAAGGAGATTTATTATGGGAGATATAGGTTATATGTCCCATGATAATAGTTCTCTTTATTCCTTTTATATTGTGTTAACTTTATCACATATAATAAAGCTCCTTAGCTGCATGTGGCTGCACTGGGTGCCAATTCTACCTACTGGATGGTACACCACTGACGACCATTCCCCTTGATGTACAAGTTTTCAAGTGTCCTTTCCCTAGGCTTCTTCAATGGAGAAAATATGGGCCTGATCCAGACCTACGAATGAGCGCCGAGCATATTAGCGCTCAGCGTAAAAACTTTGCACTCCCCCGACACTCCCCTTACTTTCATTTCATTACGCCGGATAAACCCTACCCTAACTTTTCCCTGCGTTACGACGCCTGGCTGTTCGTACTAACGCGACGTAACAAGGTAACCCAGCCCATACTGTACGATTTAGATACCTCCCCCCGCCTACATTCACTAACTCCAGCGTATTTCCGGGATTCGTTTTTTGGCGTGCCCCTTTGTGCGCTTACATGCAAATGGTACGGACGCCCGATTCACGCTAAAGAAGTTACGAAGTTACAAAGTAAAACATCTGCCACCTGCATGCACAGAACATTCTAACTGCCGATTATACGCTTACGGCCAGCGTAACCACGTGAGCGGCCGTAGGTTTGGATCAGGCCCTATGTGTATATATTTATTATATGCTATGTAGATATTGACTGTTTGTCAATAAATATGGCTCCTAAATTTTTGTATGTTTCGGCAAAATATTATAAAAAAATTTGTTGAGTCCTGGTTTAGGGGAATATTGTGTTTTTCACAAGAAAATGTTTTTAACACATATTTTCCAGCAAATTATAGACAGATCTGCTGATACCCATACATATCATTTGTTCCCTGATGTAAACACTGGAAGTCGCTGTGTCTGAGGTATAAGGAAAAGTTATACATTGAGTTTGTGTAATTTAACTACTTTATACTAGATTATAGTATACTCTGAGTGGCAAATGTGCTATGGCTGTTTCTAAGAAGCTATGACAGGTAAGGAATCCTCAGGGATAAATGCAAAATAGGATATAGTCAGGTAGTCTATACTTACCATCTCAATGGAGCTTGATCTACACTTCCACACTTAACGCGACATGAACGTGTGAATACTATATTGAATGTTCGGGTTAGGGCTGCCTTTTAACTGTCAACAACAATAAGGTCTATCTAATAATATCTTACTGTGTTACTGTTGTCAGTACATCAACCCTGTCTAGTTCATTTTTGTCAATATTCATACATTATCAACTTGTTGTTGAGTGTATGAATGTCGATAAATTACATTCTTTCCCATATAGAAAGTTGGCCTACCTGATGCTGAATCATGTATACACACTGGCCCTGATTCAGAGAGAAAAGTTACTCCTGGGCTAAACCATGTTGATTGCAGGGAAGTCATATTTCATCTGGTGCAAACAGTATTAGAGTTGAGAGGGAATGTTTTCTATCCCAAGTCTAAATAACAGTGTAAAAGTAAACCTGGTCAGTATCTATGTGCAGTAAACAATTCAAAGATAATTCCCTGCATGCAAAGAATACAATTAACTTGACTCCCCCTGAAATCAACATGGTTTTTCCCAGAAGTAACCATCCTCTCTTAACTTCAAGCGCCTTCTTAAGTCTGAATCAGGCCATCTGTAGCTAATTAACAAAAGATTTGAAATTGTAATTTGCTCATATAAATATGTTCTATAAATTTTCCAGATATCGTCAGAAAATTTGGATCCAAAAACAATGTCATACAAATCAGGAAATATCATGTATTGTTGTTGTGTACAGTTGTTCCTATCATTGCATACTCACTTGGCTTTCGGTTGGCTTGTTTGTTCGTGTTTACCATGAGTCTTAACACAAAAAAAATAGCATGTGGCGTTAAAACTGCAAAAGGCTGCACAAGAGGCAAGGAGAAGCAAGAAGTGTAGTTGTTGGATCTCTCCTATTTTTCTGGATTATATGAGAAAGGGAAAGACGCCTTTTCTCATATGATGCCGCTTCAGGAGATACAGGATAACAATCCTAATTATTTAAATAAAACTTCCTGGGGATGGATGATGTTTACCTTCCAGGATCTGCCTCAACCGTTTGCTCTGCTTATAGAAAAAGAGGACACCTAATTTTGGAGACCTGTTACTATAGACTGGTTGCTAGCTTACAATATCTGGCAACATCTTTAGTACAGCACAGTCTTTTCACATCAAGTACTGGGCCTAATCATATTGGAAGCCTGTAAGACTATTATCAACGTTTCTCGAGGACAATACATAAAGGTGAGTATAATAGCACACATGCATGTCAACAAAATTATTAGAATATTAAAACACAAGTATTTAAAATAACAAAATAATAACAAATAACTATACTGATAACGGAATGTCTAATGAAACACAACATCAAACTACAGATTTTCATAATGTTGCTGCTCATTGGATGTTGGGCCTCCAGTGTACTGTGGCATATTAGAAAATGGCATTAGTTGCCCTTTTTATAAGACATTCGAGAGTTTACTCTCAGTCGCCATCATGTTGACTGTATCCATCCTTCTTAGATTTTTTACCATTGCAGCACACAGGTCACACTCCTCATCTTTCTTTCCCATTAACCTGCTGGTTGAGCCCAATATATTGCTTGTCATAAGCTCTGTCTTCAGCATCACAAAGTCTTTTCTTGTCTTTCTTTTATGGATTGCTTTGACCTTTACACAGTACACTGTGTCATAGATTGCATTTCCATAGGATCCTTCACACAGGCTGGTGGTCCCTCATTTTGTAATACAGATGACTGTAAAATAGAGACATTGATGGAAAACATACGTTAGGATTATGCCATCCTCTTAACCCAACTATGAACAATACAATAGAACATACTGAGGAAGTGGTAGACTTTACGCCACTTGAACCAATTCAGCATAGGAATTCAAAAACAACAGGCACAATTAAACAGGGAAAGCTACCATCAAGGTTTTAATGGTGAAGATTCTGTGCCCTGCTGACATTAAATGATTATTTAAACATTACTTTAAATTATATCGCTGTTTTCCCTGTGATTGTGTATTTTGTCCTGTGAATAAACATTATCACACTTCCAATAAGTAGGTATTGGTTTGCAAGTAATGTACAAGCATAGACATAACATAAATAATGAGTAAATATAAACAAAGTTTATGTCATTGTGGTTTTGTGTGTAGTTACTGTGTTATTTTGTCCATGTCATGGGAGGTAGGAAATATGGCCTCCCCAACAGTCACATTCATATTGCCCACCAATTGCCTTGCAAGCTTCTGGTCCACTGGGAAGTACATTAAATCATAGTATTACAGCCTAGGTGCGTACACATCGGGCCTGATCCCGAGCTATGCTCATGAAACGCTCATGTGCGTAGCGTATTTATGCCGCCGTACCTACGATGCATTCCCTTTGGCGCTCCCATTGGTCGTACTTAGTTTTGCCTTCTTACGCCCAGCAAACCCTACCATAACTTTTCTGATCGTAACTGCGGGCGTCCGTAAGCTCAATGCGTAGTTACGACGCTTAGCACACCCATACTGTACGATTTAAATTCCTCAGCCCGTCCTCGGTGCGTAATTACGGATTTCTTATAGCAGGCATGACACCTCAACAGTATTTACGAAGGTGTTTTGATCAAGGCTCATACGCTCAGAATTTCAGAGCATAACATGAGCGTAACATCTGCCCCACACATGCACAGTAAGTACAAATGGCCGTTTTTACGCTTAAGCCTGTTGTAAAAGTGCACCCGAGGGTCTGGATCAGGCCCATCTCCATGCACAAGAATATACACCACAAAGTAAAATTTGGATTGTAGTGGCAGAAATTATATATGGTACAGGATTTCTAATGTCACATTGTACTTAAAAGAATTAAAACCACACATAATATTTTAGGACTGGATTCACAACAACGCATTTTTATACTCACCTGCCTAGATACTACGCATGCGCAGTAAAATTTTTACACTATCTACGTAGTGTTTCGTTACGTAGATTGCGTACATACGAGGCCGGATTCACAACACCGTAATTTTTGACATATGTGCTAATTTTGCTTTTCTAGCTACTGGCACCGTGACCAAGCCACTCACAGGGCGAAACGCGTGTTGGTGGTAAGAGGCTTTCCGATGTGCACCTCAGAAGCCTCCTTTCTTTCTATACAATTTTTTAAATCTCTGCTGCTTCTGTTGCACACCTCTCTCCTCCCTTATTTCTCTATCAGTTACTGGGGCACTCTCCTACGATAGGAAGGGCAGATAAACCCCTACCTAGAGGCGAAGCTCTGCCGTGAGGCAGATAGGCACCATTTATCCAGGACCAGAGGAGCAGGCTTTTGTGCAGGGTAAAACACTTTTTAATCACTTTTTAATCTCTCTGATTTGTGCAACATTAAGCTATCCTGTGTCAATTTTTTCACACGAGGTATCTTTCCTCAGTTACAATCTTTGGGCCAGATCCAGAACAACGCTTGTGAGCGAATTTACGCATGGCGGACACGTAAAATCGCGTTTTGGTAAGTACTGCGCATGCGCAACATAGAAAATATGCTCCGTAACGTAG
This sequence comes from Limnodynastes dumerilii, assembly GCA_011038615.1. Classification (NCBI taxonomy): domain Eukaryota; kingdom Metazoa; phylum Chordata; class Amphibia; order Anura; family Limnodynastidae; genus Limnodynastes; species Limnodynastes dumerilii. The sequence continues at coordinate 445,809 of WWET01000024.1, forward strand.
CGTAAATGTGAACGTATGGGCCATTCACGTATGTGTCGTGTAAATCCTTTACGTGTGGGCGTGCCAATTTTACTGAGTCAAAAATACGTCTGAAATACACTATGTAGGCAGGGGGGGTTGTATTTAAAGTGTACAGTATGGGCGTGCTTAGCTGCGTAAATACGTGTTGCACATACGTACGTGAGCGGATGACATCGGTTTCCTGGCCAAAAGTTATCCACGATCGGGCGTTGCCGTAGCTACGCCGGGCAACATCTGCCCAGCGCATGCGCAGATCGTTTTTTTAGACGATCTTACGCTGCTTCCCAGCGTATCTTACACTGCTGCCGGGCCATTGAACTTAATATGTGAACATTGATATTATATATTCTTTTGGGCTAACTGAGGAATGTTTTGTTTCTTGATTACAATCAACATACTTTTTCAAAAAGGTTTTTTGTGGTATTCATTCATTTTACTTTGAACCAGGCAATTCTAAATTATTACCTTACACCGTTTTGAAATCCATTTGTAGCAGCAGAATTAAGTATATTCACATTAACTTTTCAGTATTATCGCCTGTTTTTTTTATATATAAATAATTCTTAGCAATATGATTAAAAGCTAAGTTTTATTATCACTCAACAGGGCTATGCTATATACAAAAAATGTTTTTTTCATTTTTTTTCTTTTTGCTTTTACCTATGGGTAAACCTGTCTTTTTGTACTCACAGAGGATTTAAATTTAGTGCTATACAATAAGATCCTTCTTTTCTCTTCTTGGGCCGCATGCAGAGCTCCGGCCACATTGCAATTGCGGCCGGAGTTGTTACTGCGCATTCGCAGTCATTTTGTAACGTAATCTGCGTTACTTCTTGCATTGTGTATACACAATATACGTTGCAAGAGGTAACGTAGATTACGATACAAAATTACTGCGCATGCGCAGTAGCACTTTTCTGAAAACTCCGGCCGCAATTGCGATGCGGCCGGAGCTCTGCATGCGGCCCCTTGTCTTTATCTGTTAATTTACAAGGATCAAGTATATGCACCCCATTATTTAACAAGGGTCTATTAATTTAACCCTCTCCATTCTTGATTAGTGCTTCTCATAAACCTGTTCTTTTTCTAGCTGCATGCCTAGTAACTATTTTCCGCTATCTATGTAGCATTTCGTTATGTAGATTGAGTACATGCAGACTTTAAAGACCACATGTACACAATCTACGTAACAAAATGCTACGTAGATAGCGTAAAATAGTTACAATGCATGCATAGCAGCTAGAATCACAAAATTAGGCACGTATGTAAAAAATTACGGTGTTGTGGATCCGGCCTGTGGTCTTTAAAGACCATATGTATGCAATCTACGTAAAGAAACTCTACATAGATAGTGTAAAAAAAAGTTACTACACATGCGTAGTATCTCAGCACGGATATCTAGGCACGTAAGTATAAAAGTGCGTTGTTGTGAATCCAGTCCTTAGATTTTATTCACAGCAATTACATATATAACAGAGACACATCCAATATTATAACAACCCTATGTGTTAGCACACCATATTCAGTGCATGGCAAGAATATGGCATGTCCTGTTACAAAAAAATGTCATTTTCCCATCCTAGCAATAGGGAAATGTCCACTTTTCGTAAGTCTGGATCCAGTCCGCTGTTTGTTGTAGTATTCTATCTACAAAAATTCAATTAGTAAAAGTAAGACAGAATCTGTGGGTTTTATCTCAATTTTCATACTGTTATGTGTTTATTTTCAAATACGTATAAAGACTGTAAGGTGCTCCCCACAACACATTCATTTACTGTCTTTTGGGCTGGATCCAGACTTAAGAAGGAGCTTGTAATTAAAAGAGGAAGGTTACACCTGGGCTAAACCATGTTGATTTCAGGGGGTCAAATTAATAGTATTCTTTGCATGCAGGTGTGATACCCCAGTGCAGGGGCTAGTGTGCTCGTTGCATTTCGAGCGCAAGGGAGGCTTGTGGACATGTGTGAGTGGTTGCTTAGCAACTACCAGCTGAGTGAGACGCGAGCCGCAGCGCGAGAGGGGATGTGAACCACGGCGCGTGGAGGTTCTGGTGGATTCTGAGGCTGGCGCAAGGCTGGAGGGGGGAGAAAAAGGCAGTTAAGTAGAAAAGAAAAGGAGTAGTGAGCTGAGGTAAAGGGAAAGGAAGAGAAGCTGTAGGAGCGGTGATAGAGAGTTAGAGGAGAGATAAACAGGGAGAGTGTCAGCAGAAAACGGAGAGACAGCGGGGAGAAGGAGAAAGAATTGAAGATTTACAGCAGGAGATCAAAGGCGGCAGAGGACCAGAGAGAGTGAATATTGCGGTGGCTGAGGAGCTGGTATAAAACGGCAGTCAGAGGAAGCTGAGGCAGATAACAGGTAGAAAGCTGACATATTGGAGGAGCAGGAGCCAAGCAGCAGGCGGAGGCAGCTGAGGGGGTGAGCAGACGGAGAGCTGATCCAAGGAGAAGCAGGTGTGAAATTTCCAATAATAAATTGGTGTTTAAAGGTGACAAGTACAGTTACCAAGTTGCTGATAGTGACAAGTACAGATAAAAGCCACTGACTTAAAGCGACAAGTGCATATAAAAGTTGCTTCAAAAGTGCAAAATACTGATATAAGACTGCTGTTAGTGAGAAAAGTGCAGATAACAAGCCACTAAAGTGACAATCACAGATCGTGAGCTGCTCTTTAAATGACAAGTGCTCCTGTGTTGAATGAGATTGCTTGGAAGAGACTGTTTCGGAATACCGAGCTAAAACAGCTGTGCAGAGTTCACAGTGCCGGATACTGAGACTTGAATAAAGTGTTAAGTGCAGTAGTGGGTGCAGCATTCGGGGTTATTGTGACCAACAAAAGAAAAGACGCTAGAGGGATAATTGTGTGAATTTCATATCTAGCAGTAGAAAAGACTGTCTAATCTAAAATTGGTCATAGAAGGAAAATTATAGACTGCGTTGTTGATGGTTAAAACTTTGGGGCGTGGCCATGTAATTCATTGTGTTAGGAACATTTGGAAGTTAGTTAGGAGTGGGTAAAGTGTATAAATTACTTAAGAAAGACTACTACTACTAAATCAACATGGTTTAGCCATGGTTTAGTAACTTTTCTCTCTTAGGACCTGATTCACTCTTAAGAGTGAGTTAGGTGCGTGCAGATGTGCACCAAACTCACTCTTCCATCCTCCGTCCCACCCCCCGTTTTTAAGTACCTTATGGCACTTACGAGTGCCATAGGGCTACCTTAAGTCTCCGAGCAATGTCCGTCCGGAACAACAGGGATTATGCAAAGGCACAGAATAACCATAAAAATATATGTCATACACATAGGCAGGAGATACAGGGAACAGATATCAGGTTCAAGAAAAATATGTAATGAAAGTAAGTAGTAATTAAACTGACAGTGAACACACAAGAACAATTATCAATAGTTCATGGAATGCTATATTGGGAAAATATTGTACAGACCATTGATCAAGAGAAACAATATATGTGTATACTTCTGTGTTTAAGCATAGGACAGGACCACATTAAAACAAAAGACCAAAAAAGGACATATTCATAAGTGTAATACAACAAGTGTGACATGTTCATAATATGAATAATCATAAGTGAACCTCATCTGTAAAACTGCTAAAGTAAAAAAATGTGTGTGGGTGAACATATTAAAAATAATAACCGCAATGGGAACTGATTGCAATAACGTGGCTGCAGAGTAATCACAATATGTAACCAAATGAACTGGGATTATAACCATGTAAAAAAAAATACTTGCAGCTCACAGCTGCCCGGTCCAGTCAAGGGAAAAAAAATAGATGCTGACATGGGGGTGGGGCTTTATGCATATTATATTTGCATAAATCAGGTCATTAAGCCCCGCCCCATCAATCAGTGCTGTAATCCGTAGTGTTCCAGAGGTGGATGTGGCTTAATGACATCACCAAGTCACACCCATCCCTAGAAACTCTAGGGATTACTCTAATGAGAGCCAGGGAGTCGGGACTTGCAGGGGATTTGCCGGCTCTCCCAGGTTAATGGGAGAACTGCCAAAATTTGTGAGTCTCCTGGATACCTGGCAACCCTGATATATATACAGTCAAGTCTCATCCTCTTTAATGAAATAATAACATGACCTGACCCTTCTAAAAGTCTAACAGAGGTAGGAAATGTTTCAATTTTCTGTGAATCTAAATCGAAGTGCACATGGGCATAAATATGTGCTACCCAAACAGAATGCATTATGAAACATCCAGACATAAGAGGAATGACACTACCTTCTACAATCTTCTAGGTTGTGATTGTAAGTAGCCTGGACTTCTTATTGCAATGTGCAGTATAGTCATGCCCCCTCAACGCACACCAATCCATACTTTCATATTGAAGCTGTTTTTGGAGTTGGAAAAGTTAAGGAATACTGCAGCCCTACAATTGCCGATCTCTTTGTTTGTTGCTCAGAGATCTAACAACATGCCCTCCGAGCATAAATACGAAGCTGTTACGATCAAGGCCCATACGCTCAGTTTCTCAGACCGTAACATCTGCCCCGCGCATGCACAGTAAGTACAAAAGGCTGTTTTTGCACTTACGCCTGCCGTAAAAACGCAAGCGGACATAGGTCTGGATCAGGCCCATTGTGTACATGTCATGTGGGGCATGATTTGTACACTAAACACTTCATGTTTAATTAAATGATAATTAAAACAATGAGAGCTCCCCCACAGGGCCGTTTCTAGGGGTGGACGAGTCCAACCAACCTTATTGCCCCACCTTTTGTGTGCCCAGCCAGCATTATTGCACCTCCATCTTTATCCAGCCAGCCTTATAGCCCCTCTCATTTTGTCACCCTTATTGTCCCCTCCTTTTGTTTGTTTGTCCAACCAGCATTATTGCCCCTCCTTTTGTGTGCCGAGACAGCCTTATTGCCCCCTCCTTTGTTATCCAGCCAGCCTTATTGCTCCCTCTTTATTTGTGTCCAGTCACCCTTATTGTCCGCTCCTTCTGTTTGTTTGTCCAAGCAGCATTACTGCCCCCTCCTTTTGTTTGCCCAGCCAGCCTTATTGCCTTTACTATTGTGTCCAGTCAGCCATATTGCCCCCCTCTTTATTTGTGTCCAGTCAGCCTTATTGTCCCCTCCTTCTGTTTGTCCATCCAATCTTATTACCCCAACTTTTGTGTGCCCAGCCAGTCCTATTGCACCTTCCTTCTGTGTTTCCAACCAGCCTTACTGCCCCTTTTTTCTGTATCCAGTCAGCCTTATTGTCCCTCTTTTTGTGTGCCCAGCCATCCTTATTGCCCCAACTTTATTTGTGTGCAGTCAGCCTTATTGTCCCCTCCTTCAGTTTACCCAGTCTTATAGCCCCCTCTTTGTGCTGGATCCAGACTTAAGTAAGTGCTTGAAACTAGTTACTCTTGGGCTAAACCATGTTGATTGCAGGGGGAGTCATATTTCATCTGTTGCAAACAGTATTGAGAGTTGAGAGGTGATGTTTCCTAAGTCTAAAGGTAAATGTTCCCAAGTCTAAATAACAGTGTGATAATAAAGCTGGTCAGTATCTGTGTGCAGTAAGCAATTCAAAGATATATCCCTGCATGCAAAGAATACAATTAAATTGACTCCCCCTGCTATCAACATGGTTTAGCCCAGTAACTAATTTCAAGAACTTACTTAAGTCTGGATCCAGCCCTTTGTGCCCAGCCAGTCTTATAGCCCCCTCTTTATGAGTGCCCAGCCAGCCTTATTGTGTCCAGCCAGCCTTATTGGCCCAACTTTGTGTGCAGCCAGCCTTATTTTTCTCTCCTTCAGTTTGCCCAGCCTTACTACCCCCCACTTTATTTGTGTCCATCCAGCGTTATTGCCCCTCCTTCTGTCTACAGCCAGAATTACTGCCCCTCTATATGTGTCCATTCTTATTGCCCCTTTCATGTCCAGCTTCCCACTCCCCCATTCCAAATCCCCATCTGCTTTCTAAAAGAACTGTATTATAAGTTTATCTTTCCTGTGTCTCTTCCGCCTCTCTCCTCCGCAGTGTGCGCTGCTCATGTGACCTTAGGTCATGCTTGCGTCTTCTGATCAGAGCTGCGGCTGTGCACAGCACAGCACATCCAGCTCTGTCTACAGGCAGCACATTGAGAAGTGAGCAGGTATGCCATATGGCAGTATGCCATACCATTACTTCTGTCAGCCAGCACTGCATAAAAATACAGCCGCTCACAGAATCTTAAAATTCTACGAGCAGCTGTATTCTTACTCAGAGCTGACTCACAGAAGTGCCGGTATGCCATACCGCCGTATACCGGCCCACTTCGAGCACTGGATGCAACCACAGAAAAATAAGATTTCTGGATTCACACATTTTTTTGCCAGCATTTTACGTTGTTCTGTTGTCCTAAGCATCTTGTGGGGCAAAGTAGTTACATTGGACATAAGTTGAGTAAATATAATATTCCTCCATGACTTTTTTTTTCTTTATGGAGATCAAGCAATTGTATGCAAATTACATAATAAAGCCCCACCCCCTGTCTATCAATTCTACTATTCACGCTGTCACTATAGATGGAACATGGCTTGGTGATGCAAATGATGTAATCAACCCATACCATCTATAGAAATGCTAGTTTCACAGTATTGATAGACAGGTGGGTGGGACTTGAGGTCATGATTTGCATTAAATCATGGCCTCCATCCTATTGCAGGAGATTTGCAAGCTCTACAAGGATACTGGGAGAAATGCCCAATTTTCATTTTCATACACTGCATATTACCACACTCATTCATTGTCTTTCTAACTAAGCAGTGCACCAGTGTATAGAAATAAAACCTTTTACTATGCATATGTAGAGGACACAAAAGCAGGGAGAAGCAGTCAATCCTGAAAACAGAGAGGCATGTAAGTGTAAACTGTGGCAATATCAGGGAAACAATGGCCCAGATTCAGAACAACACTTCTGTGCGAATTTACGCCTGGCGGACACGTAAAATCGCGATTTTGTATGTACTGCACAAGAGCAGGACAGATGATACGCTATGTAACGTATCGTAACATAACTCTGAGCGTATTGGCCATTCACCTAAATTAACTTTATTAATACCTATAACTTCCGATCGCTTTATGCGATCTTTCATGGGAAAATAGCATCACTAATACAGCATTGCTTTCTACATTACAAGTCTAAATATGATACAAGCACAACATTTATATGCAGATCGGCGACAATTTCTACAAATAAACATAATCAAATCCTACATGAAACTATGAATGTGAAGTCGATTATTAAAGAGAAATATTGCACGTGAGAAAAGCCTGCGAAAGTACGCACATGCACACTAATGCGCGTGCATGCGTAAATCCACGTTCATATTTTCCCACACTTTCTGAGGTCCTTTGTTCTTAAGCCTTGCAAAGATTAATTTTTATATTTAAGTTTAAAACCTGTGTTTTGATTCGGTTTCCACAGACCACCCTTCGATAGTCCCAGAACTATCGCATTATATGCTATCTGTCACACTTGGCGGCAGACGCCGCCACACTAAAGGTATCAGGGGCCGTCTTACAGCTGCGCTCCCTGCTCCTTCAGAGGTGCCACCTTTTATCAAAGTTTTGTCAGCCTCCTCTACTCCTTTTGGGTCCCCCCGGCGGGGCGGTCCTAGCGCCAAGCTCCGGCTGCATGGTCGCCGCCATGATGGATTAGGTCACATGGGAAGCTTCAGCCAACTAGAAGTCAGGTCAGAAAACCATGTGTTGGGAGCAGCCAATCCGGGACTCAGGCGGGCTATTTAAATCCTGAGCGCCGATCTCTCAGTGCCTTTGTCATTCCAGAGGTGCCTGGTTATCTGTGGAGTTGCCTTTTCTGCTGTATCCTGATCCAGTTCAGCTTGTCTGCTCCAGTCCCAGCCTGACCCTGCAATCCAGTCCCAGCCTGGCCCTGCAATCCAGTCCCAGCCTGACCCTGCAATCTGGTCCCAGCCTGACCCTGCAATCCGGTTCCAGCCTGACCCTGCAATCCGGTCCCAGCCTGACCCTGCAATCTGGTTCCAGCCTGACCCTGCAACCCGGTCCCAGCCTGACCCTGCAGTCCAGCCTGCTGTTACCAGCTCCAGTCCAGTCTGCTGTTACCAGCTTCAGTCCAGTCTGCTGTTACCAGCTCCAGTCCAGCCTGCTGTTACCAGCTCCAGTCCAGCCTGCTGTTACCATCTCCAGTCCAGCCTGCTGTTACCAGCTCCAGTCCAGCCTGCTGTTACCAGCTCCAGTCCAGCCTGCTTTTTACAAGCTCCAGTCCAGCCTGCTGATACCAGCTCCTGTCCAGCCTGCTTTAACAAGCTCCAGTCCAGCCTGCTGTTACCAGCTCCAGTCCAGCCTGCTTTAACAAGCTCCAGTCCAGCCTGCTGTTACCAGCTCCAGTCCAGCCTGCTGATACCAGCTCCAGTCCAGTCTGCTGATACCAGCTCCAGTCAGCCAGCTGTCGCTGTTGTACCCTTCTCTTATGCGCAAGCAATACCTGCGGCCTTTTTCTCTATGGCTCCAATTCTCCACCATCCTTCTCTGAACCCGTGACTGACCCAGATACTACCAGGACTGTGATATTCTCAACTGTTGGATCATAGAACAAAACATCAGTGTTTAATTCTATGTTTTCAGTTACAGTCATAACCATTTCTGTTCTCTTCCCCTTTCAACTTATGACCCCCTGAACACATTTTACACTTAGCACAATTATCATAATAACACCTATTAACAGTATTAAAAGTTTGATTATTCCGGTTGCTAATGCTTTTGCCCAGTCATCAAACCCTGAGAACCAATTTACTGAGTTCAACCATGACACCCATTCTGCAACTTTCTCCCCTACAGCGGACAGGGACATATAGTGAGACCTACTGAACTCCCATTTTAATTGGAGGATCTCATCCATCTTATGGTCTATAACTTCATGTGAGTCCTCAGTGTTGTTAGTAATGTAGGTGCAACACTTAACTCCGAATTGTGTAGCTAGAGTGACACAATAACCTCCAGTGACAGCTGTCAAGTAATTTTAAACCATTCTATGCTGTGTCAACTCATTCTTATAGGCCTGTAACTCTAAACCTGTATAACGAAAGGTGTCATCATACATGTCGGTGATATTATAGATTAAATCTGCAACTACGTGGTTGATTATCTCGTTAGTGTTGGTATTCACATTTTTCATCCCTTGCATTTTTTTTTAATGCTGTCTACTTTTTGGATGTACTGACTCAAAATAACACAATCACAGTAGCATGCTCTAGGAATTTCCTTGTC
>WWET01000024.1:456516-475802 GCA_011038615.1 Limnodynastes dumerilii
TTCAAAAGAAAAGGTGTAATAGAACACGAGGGCATGGATATAAACTGGAGGGTGGTAGATTCAAAGGAAATGTGCGGAAAAATTACTTCACTGAAAGGGTGATAGATAAGTGGAATATTCTCCCATCTGAGGTGGTTGAGGCCAATACAGCAGAACAATTTAAACATGCTTGGGATAAATATAAGGGTATCCTAAATTGTAAACCAAATTGAGGGTAAATAGGGTCTAGCGTCAGTACAGTTTTCAATAAACAAATGGGCAGACTAGATGGGCCATGTGGCTCTTATCTGCCGTCACTTTCTATGTTTCTATAGTAAGAACTTCAGGTACTATCCTGCCCAAAAAACATAACCTTTGGGAATTAGGGGCCAGCCACTTCTAGGCTCTTCTCCCAAAAATATTATACATGTCACCTGGGAGGATGAATGGTACATGGTGTAATAGGACACCACATAGTTTTTAAATAAAGCTCCCTTTACCTAAGGCCTTCAGTTGTGAACAAGTATCTTCTTTATTATCTGTTGGCAATATTCGGAATGTACATTTCCCACTGATGTCTCATTGACCCTCCAACCTAGTGTTTGAAATCCCTTTCGGTTCTTGACCTCTTGTACCCGTCTGGTGAGTATGGGCTCCTTATCTGCTCTTACTGAATAAACTATTGTTTGGTTTTCCCATACTCCTTCCCAATAACCTAATCGCATATGGCTTGTGAAATTAATACACATTAGAGATTTGTCTGTGGAATATTGTCTAAGTCTAAGACTAGGGGATCCGGAAGAGTAAAATTTTTCCACCAGGGGCCTAACACCCCATAAACTAAGTACCTCAGAGTTATTTAAGGGTACTGGGATTAGACCTATATTATCTTGCCTCTGAGGTACATGGGAGCACACCCAACATTCGCTTTGGTTTAAGACCTTCCCCACTAAAGCATGGTAATCTAAATATGACACCAGTCAAATTTAGGATTATATTTAGTTTGACACAATTGAACTCAACGTTCTTCCATCACTGGGGCGCAAGTCTTACAAATACAATATTCCTCAGATGATAATCCCTTACACTGTTCCTTCTCCTCAGAATTGGAGAGCTTTTCATACTCTGAACCTATAGTGTTAGGCATAGCCCATGGTTCTAGGTTACCATCCGATTGATACTCATCCTTCACCTCAATACCAGACCCGATCTCCTCCACCCTTTTACCATATCCGTAACAGAATACACTAAAAAGGAAAAGAAATGTCAAAAGAGAAAAAGTGGACTCCATCTCTGTAGGATGATCGCAGTTTTTCTGCCTCGGTTAATCAGCCTCAACTTCGTCTCCCTGGAACAGGCACTCAAGATTAGGGGCAATCGTCTCAACTCCCTCCTCATCTCGGACCTCCTCCGGATTGACGGCTCTTTTGCATTGGGATGAGTGGACCCAAGTATTCCTTTCCATGACCTTTATAAAGGTGGTGCTGGTCAGTAGCACTTGGTAAGGTCCTTCCCACCTGTCGATTAGACAACCAGAATGTAAGAAATATCGTATCATCACAAACTCACCAAGCTCAATATCATGACAATTATTCTGTGGCATGTCCGGTGCTATTGTTTCTTAAGCTGTTTACTCATCTGGATGAGATAACAGACAGTCACATCATTATTGTACTTCAATTTTTCCTGTGGGTCTACCATGATATGGGGTTGGCGTCCAAACAAAATCTCATAAGGTGACAAGTTAAGTGGAGATCTGGGAGTGGTTCTGATACTGTGAAGGACTAGGGGTAATGCCTCAGGCCAAGCTAACTCGGTCTCAGCCATTACTTTACTGAGCTTGGCCCGGATCCAGAACTACGGCCGTCTTCCACAGATGCAGTCTTAAAGACCGCATATACGCAATCTACGCATCGAAATGCATGTGCAGTAGCTATCTTTCAGCAAATTACGTCTGTCTGTGGAAGACGGCTGTAGTTCTAGATCCGGCCCTTGTTCTTAATAGTGCCATTGAACCTTTCTACCTTTCATAAATAGGGGGATGGGTCAGTGGCTAAAAGTCACAGACCAAAGTGCGCGCCACATTGATAATAGAGGATAAACTACCCTACATTAGAATAAAATAGAATAGATAAGCAGTTAATTGGTTTATACCCATTATATTATAATAAGATTGAAAATTGATGAATATAAAACCAAATACCTGTTAATATTCATAAAATTAACATAATTCAATTGAATAAATAGAGGGTGACTAGGAACTAGGCTGCTTACACTAGACAGCTGACTGCCCAGCTGATATGTCAATCAAGAAACAATGCAATTTATGTGAAGTGCCACAGAACCTGACCCATGAAACCACTCTGTAAACAAATGCAATAATAAAAGAATTATTATATTTATTCATTGAAATTAAAAATGTCTCAAAATAGTAAAAAACAGTGCTGCTCGTCCTGCCGGTCAGGGCACACACTTCTCTACTATGAAACTTAGTATTAAAAAATAAAATAAAATAATGGAACTGTGCAGGAATAAATAATAGTGTCCACATAAGGTATATGTCTCAATATTGTGAAACAACAACCTTCAGCATGTAGCTGACAGTCTCCGTGACCAAAGATTAGTCCAATGAATTGAGCTCAACTTTATAATATGTCCAGATAAAGAATGCACTGTATCCTTTTGCAATCTCCTATTTGGAGGAGGGTGGTTCTTAGGTATCAGTGGATATGAAATGAAATTAGCATATGCGACAGTCAGGAATACTGTAGGATTCCACTTCCTCTTGGCAAGGTACTCCTAAAGATCGCTAGCTACTCACAGTTTGCAGATTACTTTTGCATGCAATGCAGGCAGGAGTCCTGCCGCTGTCAGAGGATCAGCGGTACTGCTTCCTGGAGTTGTTGAAGTCTGTTGCAGTTCAATATTGACACAAGGCGCTCCCTTGGATTTAAAGGAGGTCCGGAGGGATGAAAGGCCTGATCCAGACCTACGCATGAGAGCAGAGCGTATTACCGCTGCAGCGTAAAAACTTTCACTCCCACGACACTCCCCTTACCTTCCTTTCATTACGCCCGCCGAATCCTACCCTAACTTTTCCCTGTGTTCGTACATATTTTTGTAGCGACGCGCTGTTCGTTAGCGGCCTAAGCACGCCCATACTGTACAATTTAAATGGCTCCCCCGCCTACATTCCTTAACTCCAGCGTCCGTACTAACTTCATACTATAAAAACGCCGGAAAAAACGCAAACAATACGTAGGTCTTGATCAGGCCCAAAGACACTTGTTAGATCCTGCACACACATATTCTGACGCGTTTCTTCACTTACTAGCGATTTCCTCAGAGGGAGATGGCTAATGATTCATGTAGCGCTTTTTTTAAATGATTTGTAACACGTGGTTATTTTAATGCAAATGGTTACACATATGGATCTCATTCCTAATTAGTAGATGGTGAGGTAATGAGTGTGCAATCTTTAAAAGAAATATCCATTAGCAACATAAGTTTGATGTAAATATAAAAAGGTTTATGCACACTCATAGCATAACAAGTAGAGACTACAGAAAACATCATGGGCAACATATCAATTATTGAAGGCAACATTTGTAGTTAAATAAATAAATAAACAGACAAAAATTACACACGCATGAGAGCGGAGCGTATTACAGCTGCAGCGTAAAAACCTTCACTCCCACGACACTCCCCTTACCTTCCTTTCATTACGCCTGCCGAATCCTACCCTAACTTTTCCCTGTGTTCGTACGTATTTTCATAGCGACGCGCTGTTCGTTAGTGGCCTAAGCACGCCCATACTGTACAATTTAAATGGCTCCCCCGCCTACATTCCTTAACTCCAGCGTCCGTACTAACTTCGTACTATAAAAACGCCGGAAAAAACGCAAACAATACGGACGCCGTAATCGCTGCTAAGAAAAGGTCTTGGGTACGACCAGAAGTTGTCACTATGCACATGCGCAGTGCATTTTTTCTGCCATTTTTACGCTTATGATCAGCGTTAGCTCGCATGTGAGCATAGGTCTGGATCAGGCCCAAAGACACTTGTTAGATCCTGCACACACATATACTGACGCGTTTCTTCACTTACTAGCGATTTCCTCAGAGGGAGATGGCTAATGAATCATGTAGCGCTTCTTTTAAATGATTTGTAACAGGTGGTTATTCTAATGCAAATGGTTACACATATGGATCTCATTCCTAATTAGTAGATGGTGAGGTAATGAGTGTGCAATCTTTAAAAGAAATATCCATTAGCAACATAAGTTTGATGTAAATATAAAAAGGTTTATGCACACCCATAGCATAACAAGTAGAGACTACAGAAAACATCATGGGCAACATATCAATTATTGAAGGCAACATTTGTAGTTAAATAAATAAATAAACAGACAAAAATTACACTCTGGGACATAATAGAAAAGTATATATGTATAAAATATGATACAAAACTACCAGTAAGGTCACACACCCAAAGTAGAACCATAGCTAGACCTGTTTAGCATCTCTACCTAGCTAGCTGTCTTTGGTGGTAATCTAAATCCTCCACTAAATATCATGAAGGTATTATAGGAATGTAAGGTGCAAGATAGAAAAATATATATTGTAATTGTTCTGAATATTTAAAAAAGGAATGTTGAAAATGGATACATGATTATTATAGGTAGGTAAATAAATAAATAGATAAATAAATAAATAACCAGAAATTAAATATAACAGATTATGCTGACAGAGCACAAAGGGAATGCCTAACCCTATAATGTTAGTTAGATGTAAATCATCAAACAAGGTGATAACAAGTGACTCCCATTGTCTAGATGTGTACATAGAATACACGCATGACTATATGTATTTTGGTGTAAGATTTAAATTGTTTTATACACCGTAAGGTTCATCTATGTTATAAGGGCAATTATAGAATGTGGGGTCCACGAGGTTATTCCTTGTAATACACACAGGTCTTATTAGATGTTATTTAATTCAATTGTGTCATTAAGGCCATTAGGGTATGGGGTTTTCAAGTTGAATATTCAATAAGCTTCCCATCTACATAGTTTAGTGTAGCAGTCGCCTTTTCTCTCTGTCGTTTCTATCCTTTCAATGACCTTAAGTTTAAGGTCTTGTACCCTGCCTCCTTGGCACTTCAACATATGTGCAGATAAACTATGTTGTTTGACATTTTTTAGGATGATCCTTCTGTGTTCCAAAAATCGTGTATTAACATTTCTCGTAGTACGACCCACATACTGAGAGCCACAGGGACACTCCAAGAGATATACCACATAGGATATACCACATTCATCTTAAAGGCTTCTTTAGTGGTAAAGGAAGTTAAATCAGTGGAACGATGCACAATATGGACATGTAGGATAGTGGGTTCTCCCACACCTATATGTCCCTATCAGAGGATTTGGGAGCCAATTAAGGGCTGGTTCAATCTTTTTCATCTTAACTTTTTTATAGAAAACTAGGAACCAACATATCCTTTAGATTTCTTGACTTCTTAAAAGCCACCTTTAAATCACAAACACTATCTTGATTCAGTAGGTCATCTGATTTTAAAATAGCTGTGTTCCTTTGGATAATCTTTCTAATTTTGTCCACATGGCTGTTAAATATAGATACAAAGTATAACTTCTGGTAACCTCTCTCATCAGTTTTAAGTGGTTCCTTTTTTTCTTATTTATATACTTCAAGAGGGAGTCTCTTTCTAAAGCAGCCACTTTGTGTTTTGCTTTGAACAGCAGATCACCAGGGTATCTCTGTGCTCTAAAGGCCCCTATAAGGGTCTCTGACTGGATCTCAAATTGAGCATCCAGTGAGCAATTCCTCCTCATTCTTAACATCTGCCCCTTTGGTATGTTGTTTTTCCAGGTCCTGGCATGGCTGCTTTTGTAATTCAAGAAGTTGTTACAGTCTACCTCCTTCTAGTGGGTTTTGGTATGTATACGGTTCCTTTCCACATAGACACTGATGTCCAGAAAATTGATAGATGTCTGACTGTAGGTGCTAGTAAAATGTAGTCCATAATTATTTTGATTAAGGTGAGATATAAAACTCAGGACAGTTTCCACCGTACCTTCCCATATAAAAAATAGATCATCAATGTACCTGCCATAGAGGACTAAGTTGCGCCTGTATGGGCCATCCCAAATGAACTCTTGTTCAAAATGGCCCATATATAAGTTGGCAAAGCTAGGTGCAAACTTAGTCCCCATGGCAGTACCGTGCATCTGAAGGTAGAATTGGGAGTCAAACAGAAAATAATTATGTTCCAGGATAAACAACATGGAGTCTAAAATAAATTCACGTCTTTGTATGCTGATATTATCTGATTTTTGCAAGAATGTGTCAACTGCCCTAACTCCCTCACAATGAGGGATGTTAGTGTAACGGGACTCTACATCACACGTCACTAGCATATAGTTGGATTGCCACGTGATTTCCTGAATCATGCTTAGAAACTGGGTGGCGTCTTGTATATAGGATTGAAGGGATACAACAAAAGGTTGCAGTTGGGTGTCGATGAAAGACGACAAAGCAGATGTAATGGAACCTATACCTGCAATGATAGGTCGTCCTGGGGGTGAGGTGGTACTTTTATGAATTTTAGGGAGGTGGTAGTATGTTGGAATCACAAATAACAGATCTTTCAAATTTAAGTAGATTGTTATTGACCTTTTCATCTTGATCCTTATACCCCCTCTGTCCTACATATTTCTTAATTTCCTTCAGCAAGTTGTCTATCTCTTGTTCTAAAATAACCCGTTTATTGGCTCGATGTTCTATAAGGAGCTTCATGAGACGGAATGAGCAATCATCTAGTGTGCTGTTCCATATACTCAAAAATGTGAATTCTTCTCTAAAAGAGCATGATTTATATAATCTAAGACACCTTGGAATTCTCTTATTAACAAGATATTTATCCAATGAGACTATGTCCCACCAATGTCTAGTATCCTCCTTACATGCTTGTTCAAGTTTAAAAAATAGTTTATACATTCTATTCTCTTCCTCAGTGAGGCATTGTGTATTCATGTTAATATGGTTATTATCATTAAAACTTAAATATTGCTGTCTTCTCATAGATCTCTCATCTAAACAATTTAAACCTGACATGATGACACTTGTACCTTACGTTCAGCCTTTTGCTGCACTTATAGGGTACCAATGAGTATAGAGTGTAACCAGTTCTCTATTATCTCTTGGTAATTCGTTAATATAATTAACATATGTTTTAAAGGGTTAGTCTTTCCTCCTATATCTTAGGGCTTTAACACCGCAGTAAACAACAATAAATAGGGGGATGGGTCAGTGGCTAAATGTCACAGACCAAGGTACGCGCCACACTGATAATAGAGGATAAACTACCCTGCATTAGAATAAAATAGAATAGAAAAACAGTTAATTGGTTTATACCCTTTATATTATAAGATTGAAAATTGATGAATATAAAACCAAATACCTGTTAATATTCATAAAATTAACATAATTCAATTGAATAAATAGAGGGTGACTAGGAACAGGCTGCTTACACTAGACAGCTGACTGCCCAGCTGATATGTCAATCAAGAAACAATGTAATTTATGTGAAGCACCACAGAACCTGACCCATGAAACCACTCTGTAAACAAATGCAATAATAAAAGAATTATTATATTTATTCGTTGAAATTAAAAATATTTTTTTATTTTGTCCCAGAGTGTGATTTTTGTCTGTCTATTTATTTATTTATTTAACGACAAATGTTGCCTTCAATAATTGATATGTTGCCTATGATGTTTTCTATAGTCTCTACTTGCTATGGGTGTGCATAAACCTTTAAATAGTATTCTTACTATGCTATGGGTGTGCATAAACCTTTTTATATTTACATCAAACTTATGTTGCTAAAGGATATTTCTTTTAAAGACTGCACACTCATTACCTCACCATCTACTAATTAGGAATGATATCCATATGTGTAACCATTTGCATTAGAATAACCACGTGTTACAAATCATTTAAAAGAAGCGCTACATGAATCATTAGCCATCTCCCTCTGAGGAAATCGCTAATTAGTGAAGAAACGGTTCAGTGTGTGTGTGTGTGTGTGCAGGATCTAACAAGTGTCTTCATCTCTCCGGACCTCCTTTAATTCCAAGTGAGCTCCTTGTGTCCATATTGAACTTAAACAGACTTCAACAACTCCAGGAAGCGGTACCGCTGATCCTCTGACGGCAGCAGGACTCCTGCCTGCATTGCATGCAAAAGTAATCTGCAAACTGTGAGTAGCTGGCGATCTTTAAGAGTACCTTGCCAAGAGGAAGTGGGATCCTACAGTATTCCTGACTGTTGCATATGCTAATTCCATTTCATATCCACTGATACCTAAGAACCACCCTCCTTCAAATAGGAGATTGCAAAATACTTTTCTATTATGTCCCAGAGTGTGATTTTTGTCTGTCTATTTATTTATTTAACTACAAATGTTGCCTTCAATAATTGCTATGTTACCCATGATGTTTTCTGTAGTCTCTACTTGTTATGCTATGGGTGTGCATAAACCTTTTTATATTTACATCAAACTTGTATTGCTAAAGGATATTTCTTTTAAAGACTCATTATCACCATCTACTGATTAGGAATGATATCCATATGTGTAACCATTTGCATTAGAATAACCACGTGTTACAAATCATTTAAAAGAAGCGCTACATGATTCATTAGCCATCTCCCTCTGAGGAAATCGCTAGTAAGCGAAGAAACGCGTCAGAATATGTGTGTGCAGGTTCTAACAAGTGTCTTCATCCCTCCGGACCTCCTTTAATTCCAAGTGAGCTCCTTGTGTCCATATTGAACTGCAACAGACTTCAACAACTCCAGGAAGCAGTACCGCTGATCCTCTGACGGCAGCAGGACTCCTGCCTGCATTGCATGCAAAAGTAATCTGCAAACTGTGAGTAGCTGGCGATCTTTAGGAGTACCTTGCCAAGAGAAAGTGGGATCCTACAGTATTCCTGACTGTCGCATATGCTAATTCCATTTCATATCCACTGATACCTAAGAACCACCCTCCTTCAAATAGGAGATTGCAAAAGGATACAGTGCATTCTTTATCTGGACATATTATAAAGTTAGGCTCAATTCATTGGACTAATCTTTGGTCACGGAGACTGTCAGCTACACGCTGAAGGTTGTTGTTTCACAATATTGAGACATATACCTTATGTGGACACTATTTATTCCTGCACAGTTCCATTATTTGAATTAATTTTTTAATACTAAGTTTCATTGTAGAGAAGTGTGTGCCCTGACCGGCCGGACGAGCAGCACTGTTTTTTACTATTTTGAGACATTTTTAATTTCAACGAATAAATTTAATAATTCTTTTATTATTGCATTTGTTTACAGAGTGGTTTCATGGGTCAGGTTCTGTGGCGCTTTACATAAATTACATTCTTTCCCACTGGCTTGTGGGTGATATAGGGTATGTAATTTGCTAGTAATCCCCATAAATCAGCACATGCTCTTAAATACTTCTCCAGTAAAGTGGGTACCTTGGTCACTTTCAATCACCTTTGGTATGCCAAACCTACAAACTCTTGGACTAGCTTCTTGGCAGTAAAAGCAGTGGTATTAGTTGCAGCTGGGTAAGCTTCAACCCAGTGTGAAAACAAATCAACACATACTAACACATACTTAGATTCCTACATGGTGGTAGCTGTATAAAATCAATTTGTATTACCTGGAAGGGGTCTTCTGTTGGTGGAATATGAGATAGTTCTACAGGAATAGACTTACCAACATTTTTCTTTAGGCATATAAGCCATGATTTGACTTTCTTATCTGCCATTCCAGAAAATCCTGGCACACACCAATTTGATCTTACCAATCTGCTCATACCTCCCCTCCCTAAGTAAGTCAAACCATGCTGCTTCAGCTAAGGCCGGGAGATACGCTCTGGGAGCCATTGGCTTCCCTTGTCCATCTTTCCAAAGCCCTGTGGGCTCCTATCCTCATCCTTTCGCCTTTCAGACAGCCTTTTCCTGTGGGGAAAACAAATCTTGCATCTCTATTAATCTTTGCATAGACAACGCCTCAAATACCATAGGTTTCTCAAAATTTTTCAGTGGTGCTAATGCAGCTGCTCTTTTTGCAGCTTCATCCGCCCTTTGGTTACCCAGGGATACAGTATCCGTCTCATATGTGTGGGCCTTACATTTAATAACCAACCTGTGTGGGCAGTTGAATGGCCTATAAAAGTTCTTTTATGTGTCTGGAGTGTGCTACAGGTGTCCCTGCTGCTGTCATAAAGTTCCTGAGTCTCCACAGGGCCCCAAAATCATGTACCACTCCGAAAGCATAGCTCGAATCTATATAAATATTGGCAATTTTTCCTTCTGCCAATTCACATGCCCATCTCAAAGCTACAAGTCCTGCCACCAGTGCTGAGTGTGGTGGTCCAAGAGGTTCAGCTTCTACTATATTTTCGTCATCTACAACTGCATAACCGGTACATAATTCACCTGTGTCAGTCTTTCTATGACAACTCCCATCCATGTAAAAGGTCACATCTGCACCATCTATTGGGGTGTCACATATGTCAGGTCTTGCAGTAAAGGTTTGATTTAGATAGTCTGCACAGTCATGAGTGTCTGTTTGTCCGCTAAATTTAGTCATCTCCAGAGCCCCGTCCACTCTTTGTGCATCATGAGGGACATACAGTAAATATGTAGCTAGATTTAGTGTATTAGACTGTTTAATTGTGATATTTGCTTGTGTTATAAGCGCTAGTTCCTACATTGTAAACCATGTAGAGGAGACGTGTCTAGTCTGAGCAGAATTCAGTAGGGCAGACACAGCATGTGGTACATGAACAGTCCATCCTCACTTTTACTAACCAGAAGAGCAGCAGCCGCCACTGCTCTGAGGCACATCGGGAGTGACTTAGCTACGGTGTCCAACTGGCACTATAGTAAGCCACTGGCCTATTAGCGTCTCCATGTCTTTGTGTCAGGACCCCTGCCGCACACTCAACAGCTTCTGTGCAATACAGGTCAACCGATTTGGTATAATCGGGAATTCCAAGGACTGGTGCTGACATTAAACTTTCCTGCAGATTTCTGAAGGCTTGCTCTGGCTACTCTGTGTGTATTACACGGTCAGGTTAGAAGCTGAGATCAGCCCCTGTAACGACAATGCTAAAATGGAGAATCCAGTAATCCAGTTCCTACAGTATCCACATGCCCCTATGAATGAACGGACTTGCTGTTGGCTCTGCGGTAGTGTCATTTCTTGGCTTTAATTCTGTCCTCTGTCAGATGTCATAATCCTTTGGTAAGGCAGTGCCCCAAGTACTTGACTTTGGTTTGACATGGCTGCAACTCGTCCTTAGATACCTTGTGTCCTGTTTGTGCAAGATGAAACAACAGTTCTTTAGTATCACACAATGATGCCTAAAAAGATTCAGAACATAGGAACAAATCATCAACATATTGTATCAGGACCGACCCATTACTAGGTTAAAGATTGCAAGTAATCATGCAAAGCCTGGGAAAAGATGCTAAGGCTGTCCACGAAACCTTGAGGTAACCGTGTCCATGTATACTGAACCCTCTGAATGTAAGAGTGAAAAGGTACTGATAGTTGGGGTGTAGGGGAATAGAAAAGAAGGCAGAACACAGATCGATAACGGTAAAATGAGTAGAGGTCGCAGGAATTTGCATTAATATGACAGCTGGATAGGACACTAAAGAAAACTGACTCTCTACAACCTTATTAACACCCCTTAAATCTCCCCCACTCTTCTTGACAGGGAAAATGGGACTATTTGCTACACTAGAGGTGCGAGTCAAAATTCCTTGTTGTAACAACTGTTCCATGACAGGAAGTACACCTATTTCTACCTCAGGTTTCAAAAGATACTGGGTTATTTTTGGCGCCCTCCTACCACTTTTTAGAGTTACCATAACTGGCATCAATCCAGTGTATTAGTGAATCACTAAAAAACTAGCACTTAATGGATAATCCAGACTAGCATGTAATGGCAAACTCACGCACCACTTGTCCCAAATTCAAAGTCTGTATCCTAGCAGCAGTATTCGGTCAACTAACACAAAGTACAATAATAAACTTTCATTTACTTACCGTACCTTCAAACCTTTTGCCCTTAGTTAGATGACCTGCATGCACCGGGAAAAAGACTTCCGCTCACAAGCCCCCAAATTGTTGAGAATGTGCCCTAAAAGTACGCAGTGCTGTAATTTGCAATTATACCTGAATAATACCAAGCCAGTGGAAGATGTGGTCTAACCCACAAAAAGTGTATTTAAAACGAAAAGGTGCAGGAGCCTGAGGCAGGAGCGCGAACCGATGGAAACCAGCGAGACTTCAGTACAAAAGACACTACCTTCAGGGTCAGAGGATCGTTCTTTTAACAGTTAGGATCAGAGGGAAAGCCGCTCTCATCTTCATTGGAGAATCCTCATCGTCATCCTGGATCATCATTGGTCTTCGGGTTTCCTTTGTTTCCATTCCAGAGGTTAATCAGCATATTTGAACAGGTTTTCCAAGCCTATCTAGCAGGGTTATCTAACTAAACATTTCATATCATACTTTATTAATACCTATAACTTGCGATCGCTTTATGCGATCTTTCAGCAGAAAATAGCATCACTAATACAGCATTGTTTTCTACACTACAAGTCTAAATATGATACAAGTACAACATTTATACACATATAGCCGACAATTTGCTAATTAAACCATCTGTGAATATAAAACACAACTTTAAGAAATTGGAACGCATTTATACAATAAACATAAACAAATCCTACATGAAATTATGAATGTGAAGTCGATTATTAAAGAGAAATATTGTACGTGAGAAAAGCCCGCGAAAGTACGCACGTGCACTCTAATGCGCGCACATGATTGCGTAAATCCGTGTTCATATTTTCCCGCGCTTTCTGAGGTCCTTTGTTTTTAAGCCTTACAAAGATAAATTTTTATATTTAAGTTTAAAACCGATGTTTTGATTCAGTTTCCACAGACTGGTTGCAGTCCCTGCATAGATGGAAGGAATTCAGAAATAGGGACATCCGAAAGTTCCTTTTCGGGTGTCCCTTTTTCAAATACCCCTCCATATTTTTTTCAGAATGAGTGAGTATGCTGATCGGCATACTCACCCATTCCTTTTCAGAAACGCAGCTGAAGCAGGACCCGACACTTCACCGGACCACAGGAAAGGTGAGTAATCTCTCCAGGTTTAGGTTCAGGCTACGGGGAATGGTGGGTTAGAGTCAGGTTGCGAGGAAGGGAGGGTTAGGGTCAGGCTGTAGGGAAGGGAGAGTTAGGGTCAGGCTGCAGGGAAGGGAGGGTTAGGGTTAGGGTAATGGAAGGGGAGGGTTAGTGTTAGAATTAGAAGAAGGGTTCGGGTAGTTAAAAGCCTTACCTTTCGGAGCACCATGTTCGGTGCTCTGGAGATCGATTACTATGCCTCATCGAGGCATAAGCAATCAAATTCAAATTCCCGGCCAGTTCGAAACTGGCTTTGAGAATACGGCCCTATCGAAATATGGCCGTTCTTACCAGGGACCCACACCTGTGACAGGCTGCAGGCTGGTACAATGAATTGTCTGCTGCCCTCCCTTTCCCTTCCTCTCTATTACAGGCAGTTCTCCCTCCAGTGCTCACATTATTACAGAAGAGTGCAGGCAGCTCCTCCTCCTTTCTTTGCAGCAGGGGTTGTCAACCTTTTAATACCTACTGACCACTTTTGTTTATAAATAAAAATAATAATAATAATAAAAATAAAATTCTTGATAGTAAAATTTCCTTACTGCCCACCATTGCCACAGTAATTCAATTTAGCACAAATGCAAAGTCATTTTTAGAGTGGAGTAATTGTAAAAAAAATATTTACTTAAATTTATCTTTATATTTATGCATGTTTATACATAGATTATAAATTTGCACCCCCCATATCTTCCTTCCCCCTAAACACTAACACACATTAAAATAATAATCCTTGTGTCTCCCTTTTCTTCCCCTGTATATATCCTTTATAACCCCCTTTTCACCCCCCTGTATCTATCCTTTACTAACCCCCTTTTCTATCCCCTGTATCTATCCTTCACAACCCCCTTTTCTCTCCCTGTATCTATCCTTCACAACCCCCTTTTCTTCCCCTGTATCTATCCTTTACAACCCCTTTTCTCCCCGTATCTATCCTATATATACCAGGGTTGCCGACTCTCCCTGAATGTCCAGGAGACAATTAAACCAGCACCAGTGCCTGCAGATATGCCACTGGACGTCGCTTCTTGGCCTTTTGGCTAAGATCAAGTGTAGTATCTGTTCTTGAGAAGGGGGTGAGAGCCCTTCTGATAGACAGAGATTCCTTGGTCCTCTGTTTATTTGGCTGAGGATGATTTGAAAGCTGGGAACTATGGGGCTGATTCAGAGATCCGATTTTCACGCAACTTAGGAGCGTATATTTAGGATCTTAGAAAATTCGCATAACTGCGCATGCGTAGTAATAGTGTAACGCCGTCTACGTAGAGNTGAAGGATTTGCATGAAAATGGGCGGGGGGAGGCAGGGAGATGAGGGAAAGTGGGCGCGGGCAGACATTTAGGATCTTAAATAACCGCAACTACTTCACTTAAGATCTCAAATGACAGCGCAGAGTTAGGGTTAGTCAATGGTGGTCTAACTTTAAGATCCACCGCTGTTTGCAAGGGGAGTGACTGTTTATGCAGTGGGCTGTAACCTGGTAAGATCTTAACTAAGGTGCGTATATTTGCGATCTTTTCGCAATCGCATCTCTGAATCTCCCCCTATATGCCTCCGGAATGGCGAACCGGAGGTGTCTGAAACACACTCAGAGTTTCATAGTAAGCCACTTTTATATGCACTATTTCTAGACCCCCACGGTTTTTGAGCAGCCTTCTGGCTTAGCTGGAGAATTTTTGTTCCTCTGCCCGGCCATTAGGCTGGGACCATACCCACTCTGCATTATTTATATTCTTCATTCTTTTGCCACTTTTAGATGGATTTATGGGTTCTGCTATGCTCTTAAGGACTCTTACCCAGAGATCTAGGGGGATGGTAAATGTGTTCTGTGGCCCTATGGTTCCTACCCCCACTTTTGGCAAGAAAAAGAGGCACCTTTGTCGTGCCTGGGACCCCTGGGTGACCTATATGGTGATCCCAGGGACAAATTTGAGGGTCCTCCTAGCTCCGGTAAAGGGGTCCCTCCGATCTTGTTCGCCCCAGTAGTCTTTACTGGCATAGGGTTAACATGAATAGCTGGAGCTCTTCGTCTATGCACTTTTTGTGTTTTGCACTTCACCTTTTTACAGCACCAAAAGTCAAGTTCCCAACTTTCTAAAAAAAAACAAAAAAACTGGACGCCTATGCATGTAGTTAGGGGGTGATGTTAATGATAGAAAAGCTGCACATCCTATTTTCCTATTTATGTTCACTAAGATTTTTTTTAAGTATAGACTCAATTAAAAACATAATAACCTTTGTATTTAAGTGACTTGGTCACAGTCTTATCTTTTAGTGTTTGATGATGAGTTGGGGGACACAAGGATCAGATTTTTTCTGCCATTTTTCAAACCAGCACAACTCCTGCTGAGAAATATCAGGAACGCGCAATCCGCTGACCAAGAGGTTGGGTTACGCGCAGTGGCAGGTACGCGCGTGCGTGCGCGCTCCTGTAGGTGGCGTATTGACGTTGCAAGAAGGAGGAAGTGAAGCGTTCTTCCATAATGGCGGAGGTGAGGGGAAAACTGCGGTTCGGGATGTGAAGGGGAGCGCTCCCAAGGGTTCGCCTTCCTAATTCTCGTCTCGGGTGTGTATCAGGGATTATTTGGAGGCACTGTAACACACGATACATGTCTCCCGACCGAACAAACGAACCTAATGGTCAGTCCTAGGTGTATGTTCCCAGTGAGGGGGGAGGAGAGTGACAGAGAACCGGTAGCACCTCTCACCCAAGCCCAGTATACCAAATCATACAGACAATATTCTGCCTTTAAAACACATATCATGGCTATCTTGGCAATATTACTGTATTTTTTTTTAGGTTCGCAGCTTGAAAAGACAGGCGGGTAGGATAGAGCAGTATATCTGTCACAGATTTCTACATTCGTTTGCTGTGCATTCTACCCTTTAGCCCGAGTGCTAAATACAGTGTTTGCTGTAGCTGTTATAGATGTTTACAGTCACCTACTGTGCTTTGCACCCTATAGATTTACTACTAGGCATAATTTTCTGTATAGATGGTATGTTTAAAATAAGCTGCTTTGCAATGTACAATGTAGTGCTCTATTCAATCAAAATGTTCTCTATAGAGTAGGTGTGTACTTCCTTCATGGGGTTGGCTGTCTTGCAGTGCACGATAAGGCTTGCTTTACCTTTTTTTATTATTTTGTCGTGTATTTCTAATGGTAATTTTTTTTTTGCTGTCTTATGATTAATTGCTGAACAACTGGTAGGTAAATGATGAATGTTGAATTAATACCTTTGACTGTAGGACTTAGAGATTTTAAACAGTGGTTTAATTAGTAGTGAATATAAAAGGTGGTGCTAGTGTTCTTTTGTATGTTATTTTTTTTTTTTTCAAATCGTATACTTTCATACAAGTAATTTAAATTTCCTTGAAATAGTCAGTGATCCCGTTTCTTTGAAATGAAACTCGTTATGTATTAGGGACTCTAGTTTTTAGGTTGGACCAAAACATCATCATGTAAGTTTTTAGGTAATCCCTGGTGAAAGGACAGTATGGGACCATTTTGAAAGCAAACTTCTTAACTTAGTGAATGTGATTTGAACTTATAATGTAATGCTCTCCGTTTTAATCATGCATTGCTTGATAATACAAAGTTTATCTAGTAAAAACAAGCCTTTTGGTAATAAAAGTGGTAGAAGAGCTGTTCATATGGTATGAACACTTCTATGCCCCCTCTACTATCACTTCTATGATCCCTGTATACTCTTCTTTGCCACTTCTCTTATACCTTCGTTCCCCAGTACTGCTTTGTCATAAGATCCTTCTGCTCAGGTGTATCTGGCTTGTTGACGTTCTGTTGAACTACAAACAAGGTATCTACTGAAGAAGCGGGGGACAAAATGTTTCCGTGACTAGTAACAGGTGGTCATTTGGTCACCCCCTGCTTAAGTAGCCTTCTTACACTCCTTGGAGATTTTTCTTTTTTTTAAATATGGAATTATAGCCAAACAACTTCATTAGATAATACTTTTTAAGATATGTGAGGTGGTTAAATACAAATGTATGACTTGTTCTTGCTCCATCAGTCATTGTAAAACCTTGAAGACATATTGTTTTTCTGATTTATGTTAATGTGTTTGGAAGTTTAAGGACAGTTGTTAAAAGCACAATTTACAATGCACTTTACAAATTCTGTATTTGGAATCGTGTAATTGTTACTATAGGTATGTTTGGATGCTGTAACAGTTTTGTTTGTTCCTTTCTCGTGGTCCGTATTAAATGCTGCATTCATATTAAGTGTATTTTCAACAGAACAAAAATATCTACATGTTACCTACAGCAACTATTAAAATCCTGGGAGAGGGTTTTCAGTTCGCTTCAGAGACAAAGAGCTGCACTTACACCTTTTTTTTAGCTGCAAGTGTAGACTTGAGCAGTATCATGTTGAATTGCAAGGGCAGGCAAATTTAAATTGTGAAAGCAGAATTAAAATTGAAAGGTTAAGGCTCTTCGTTTAACTCTAATTTATAGCTTAAACATAAGGTTATGCAGTATTTGAGATCTATGTAAAAAGTACATTATTTTCCCTGCATGCAAAATAATTTAAATGAATTGGCAACCCTTAACTTAAAAAATGGTTACGCCAAGCTGTACATTTGTACCTGGATCGCCCTTACTCCCAAACTCTGGATTAGCCCCGAAGTGTTCTGATTTCCATGTATTTGGTTGTGTGGTTTCACTGTGCAGCACCATATGCATTTATTTTTTCAAATATAATTAAAAAGTGATTTCTGTGTTAAAACTCCCCCTGCAATTATTTTTATTGTGACATGATACCTTTCCTTAAGATTTGTTTATCACCTTCAGATTTTTATTTACCCTAATAGTTGATTTTCAGAGCTATATTACCGACCTGAACAAATAATACACCTCCATGGACAAACAGGCACTAAATATAGGAGTGAGTTGCAGTGATAGACATAGGTGTGTCTCTTGAATTATTTATTTATTTCTATCTATCTCCTGTACAAAGTTTGTTACAGTTAGTAATGTTTATTCATTTTAAATTCCTTTGTGCTCTAGCACAGGCTCAGCATGTAGCGTTCCGTCAGTTATAGTACGTAAAGTCCCAGTCTATGCTGACTGGCAACATCTTGCTTGTAGTTTCCATCTAGGTATGTTTAATGTCTGTTCCTATGGAGCTTGGTTTGATATTAGTATTTGAAGAACGTTATTAGATAGATTATTTCTTTGATATGAAGGGGCAATTAAGTGAGTTCTCTTTAACAGAGCTCAACAAATTTCTATAATTTGAGAGCAATGTGTTTTTTTTTTGTTTGTTTTTTTACAAAATGCTTTATATTGACTAGGTCACCTTGCACCCCATCAACACAGAAGGAAACACCCATAAGTGCAATGCTGATATCGGCATTATGCTGCTTTTACCTTTTCTACCACGTGAGAAAGCAGTGGATAGCAGCCACTGGGAAGATCTCCCAGTAAGTGGGAGTGATGGGTATTTTAAGATTAGTACCAATAAAAAATATCACTCAAGTGCCAGCACCTCTGCTGCCGTGACACACCTGGGGCCTAATTCAATTAGAAATACATGCCGCAATAGACGGGAAAAAATGTGCTGCGCATTTTCCCGTCTATTACAGTAGCTGATGTGCGCACAAAAATCTTTGCCAAGAGTTATTCGCAGGAGCGATGCTAATTGAATTATATATATATATATATATATACACACATACATACATACATACATACATACACACTTAATGGCAAGATAAACAACACCGC
The DNA here is from genome assembly GCA_011038615.1 of Limnodynastes dumerilii. NCBI lineage: Eukaryota > Metazoa > Chordata > Amphibia > Anura > Limnodynastidae > Limnodynastes > Limnodynastes dumerilii. The sequence goes on from WWET01000024.1 coordinate 475,540, forward strand.
AGGAGGATAACCAAAGATTACTGGTGTTGTTTTTCTGCTGATTAGGACATCCATTCACACAGCCTCCCGGAGGATTCTTCTATTTACATCTACAGGTGTAACTCGAACAATTAGAATATTGTGCGAAAGTTCATGTAATTCAGTAATTCAACTTAAAAGGTGAAACTAATATATAGACTCAATACATTTGTATTTTATTTTTTTGTTTTAATTTTGATGATTATGGCTTACAGCTTATGAAAACCCCAAAATCAAAATCTCAC
>WWET01000024.1:476736-495462 GCA_011038615.1 Limnodynastes dumerilii
TTTTTTTCTGTATATAAAACCCTTTTTTTTTTTTTTTCTTTCATTTATTCTATTTTTTGAGATTTAGATTTTGGTGTTTTCATAAGCTCAAAACCATAATCATCAAAATTAATACAATTAAAGGCTTGAAATATCTCACTTTGCATGTATTGAGTCTATATAATATATTTGTTTTGCTTTTTAAGTTGAATTACTGAAATACATGAACTTTTGCATGATATTCTAATTTTTCGAGTATCACCTGTTTAGCTCACTTGGTATGGAGCATTTGACTACCTCTCATTTAACATGGAAAAGTCTGTTGTATATGTGTGTGCTATTGATTAGTGCCTATTTTCTGGCCCTCACTCATTTTATTAGTTTATCATTGTTCTTTTTTTATGTGTTATTTTTATTGTGCATTTACTCTTATGGTTTTTTGATTGATACTAGTAAAGATAGTTTTTAATGATATTCTTTTTTGAGCCTGACCCTGTTTTCTTCTCTTTTGTTTCTGGTGACTGTTTTGAGGAAATATAAAGTGCAGCTAATTATCCACTCCAGTTACATCTTGCCATTAAGTGTTTATTCACTTCCCTGATTGAAGAGCCCTCATGGATATATGTTTACTATACTAAGGATTTATTAGTATTTACATTTTGTATACTGCAGAATTGGGATTAGTATTGTTAGTTTTTCTATTTATAAATCTCCTCACATTTATAAGTTTACACACCAATAGATATATTTATGTGTGTCTTTTAAGATATAGATAAGTATATTTTATGATTTATAAAATTTATAATTTCAAATGTAATGGCTAAACATACATTAATGTAATAATACCTCCAATAATACAAATACACAAAAAAGGAAATTTTTTGCAGTTTAATAGTTCTCTCCTTATGTACTGATGTGTGTATGATCGATGTTACTTTGCTAGGAACTCTGAACACAGGATGCATGGGGATCTGCTATTGTAGATCTGTATCCATGCAATCACACTGCTAAGCCCTGTCCTTACAAGGTTGTATTTCAGAGACGCATATATATTGCAACTTGTGCAAACTTACTGGCAGTTGTTTGGAAGAGTCAATATCTGCGCAGTCTGTTGACATGCCTACACTGTACAAGCGCCACCTGTCAGAAGTATGGATGGAGAGGATTGCATATGTATCTGGGTCAGACCCATGTTTAGTAGTAGGATCACCCAGATAGTGATGTCACCATTTGGAAAATAACTGTCTCTCATCGTAACTTCTCAGAAAGTGTGACTGGCACATTATAATGTCCATAACCTCTCCATAAACACACTGTCTAAACTATAGAGTATTCTGAAATTGTCTAGATAACACAGAAGCAAAGCTCTTTGATAGGTTATTATAGGTGGTATAGTTCAGTTGATAATGCCAAAGTATATAGTACATTAATTGTTATTAATGCCTAATTAGTAAAAGTTTTTCTCAATGGTCCATCTCTTTGGACGAATGATTTGAGTTTTGTTGCCTTTATTTTCACCAGGCAGAAAAACCATGGATAAGATGAGGTAACTCCAACTTGTGACTATAACACTTTTCAATGGATACAAAGTACAAAGAAGACCTCTTTAGAAAATATGTTCAGTTCCATGAGTCCAAACTGGAAGCTTCAGACTGTAAACAGCGAGCCATCAGCGATGAATACCTTCGTACTGCCGCCTCTGCCTTACTCAGCCTGCCAAAACTTGATCCCATATATCGATTTCGGCTGATCAGGTTCTATGAAGTGTGTGAAAATTCCCTAAAATCCCTGCGGACTTCTAATTTACGCTCTCTTCACAATGCAGCTGCTATGCTGGAGACTATTGGCATTAATCTCTTCCTATATCCTTGGAAGAAAGAATACAAAAGCATCAAGGTGAGAAAATTTAGTTTCAATAATTCAGTTGTTGCAGTTGCTAAATATTTTTTATCTATTTTAAGTTTTGTCTAAGTTTTGAAGTCCTTTATGTCTGCGAAAATTAAATAGACATGGTCCATGAATGCAGCATTTGGTACTTTCTGTAGAAAAAACTAAAAATAGTGAGATGTAATATTTCATAAGAAGTGAAAACTAAATAGTTTCCATAATAATGATTTGTTGTTCATTTTTTTCTTTAAATTTTGAGACCTATAGACATTTTGGGATGCTAGTCCCATAACTAGAAATGTTAAGGACTAGGTAGAGTGCATTATATACTTGTCTTATAAGCTGCTTGTATGAATAGATTAAATGATTTTGAACCAGTGATAACTAGTTTTCCGCAAGCTAGTCTGCTTCTGCACTGAACTAAATTTTATATAACCTGATACTAAAACATATTCCTTATATTGTTCACTTTCAAATGTTACATGATGTATTTTTTGGCAACATCATTGTGTATGATGCAGCATTTCTGCTTCCCAGAACTAGTGTTGGGATATTCTTCACAATTTCTTATCCTTGGCAGTGTATGGAAAACCTGGACGCAAATCTTCTAGAAACACAAACCGCTTATGGCGCTTTAAGTGCAGAATTCTTATCATGTATCATACACACACCACAGAATTGGTTCTGCACCATGTCATCTCTTAGACCATGAAATATATTGAACTATTTTTAATCAGGCAGAAAATTGAATGTTCTTCCCTATCATTAAGCATTCTTAAGTTCAATATTTGTTAAATTGTAAAAAGCATAAGAATACATTATGAATGGAAATATTACTAATTTAAGAATAAATAACTGGAAACAGAACCTATATTATTAAAAAATTTAGACTGGTGTTGAGCTGGGCTTGACTAATATTTTTAATAATGCTTGTTGAATATGCCTACTGGTATTTTATGATCTATAAGTCTCTGTCATTAAATGCCTGTCTGCCCATTAGGCCCCTTGATGTTTGTCAGCTTACACATTAGAGGCTGAGGGAGGGTGAAGAATTTGTCTTTTTTTGAATAATGTCATTGCAAACACTTACAAATAAGGGTTTTTGAGAAAAGATGCTCAGATGAGATTTCACACTCCCTTACTGCAGGTTACAATTAAAATGAAATAAAAACTTATCAAATTGGTCATAAAATATTTGTAGTGTTGTGTTTCTTTTAAAGTGACTGTGACTGTTTTATATTTCTCGTTTGAATGATGATTGGCTAGTAAACTGAGCTTCCAAGTTCTTTTCATTAGTATAAAACTGCCTATCAATTATAATGTGATTTGGAATTGAAATATGTCAGACAAGTGTTCGTCATGTTATCTAGCAGATAATTTTGTAATTATTCTGGACTGATCTATGCATTTGTGAAAAGTTTGCATTTGTGTTAGTGCTTATACCTCATTGTGCTCCTTTAATTATTACAGTGTCTCTTGATATGATATATTTGTATTGCTAAATAAGCAAAGGTATTGGAAGGATCCTCAAATTCAATTCTTAAGCTGTCATATCTATGGTAACAGATGCGTGAGTATCCTCAGTGTCATGGCTGCTGTATCCACACATCTTTCATTCACAGACTTCCCATAACTTTTCCAAGTCCTGTGATTGTAAAATGACAAAGGTTTGTAAGATTGTTACCCAGCACCTCTATCTAATGTGTGTTTTTACCTCAGTCTAATTAGGGTGAAATGCGTTTTGATTGGGTACCTTATATGTGTGGGCATGAATTATCTACGAATGTGGATGAAATGTGACACAAACAAAGAAGGGAAAAATCATAATTGAGGTTTCTGCCTGTTGTCAATTATTTTTTAAACCTCATTAAAAAAAATTTGTATTTTATAAAATTATCCTAATGAAATGTTATTTATTCTTTTTCTTAGACATACACTGGGCCATTTGTTTACTATGTGAGATCTGCGTTAATTGACGAAGACATCATGCATATTCTGAATAATATGGGTTATATACAAGAACTGGGCACAGTCTACAGACTAAAGGAACACGTGGACACCACTCAAGTCAAGAGAGTTTCTTTTGAACTTTTTCTAGCTAGAGTTGAATGTGAACTTCTGCTTGAAATCTATTTACAAGTGAAGGATAAAGGCTATTTGGAGTTGGATGTGGTAAATGAGCGAAGGAACAGTAATGAAGATGTTAGAGGGTGCACAGATGAAATGAAGAGGCGATCAGAGTGTAAAGAATCCCTAAACATATCCATGGCGAGGATGGTCTTGCAGAAATCTGCCAGTGAAAGAGCTCCTTCTAAGGACTATTTTAAACAAAAGGTATCAAAACCATCAAAATCAGTGGATGCGTATGACAGCTACTGGGAAAGCAAAAACAAGCCGCCCATGACGGCCCCTCTCAGCCTGAGAAAAGAAGCCATTTTGGTAGATGGAGAAGACGACCTCAAAAATGAAATTATGCGTCCGTCGTCCTCTTTGCTCACCATGTCTAGTTCTCTGCATGGCTGCTCTGATGAATTTTTAAATCTTTCATCCAACCCCAATGGACTTTTACGAGCAAATGCAACATTTAGTTATTTTCCTAATGAAGATGATGTAGATTTATATACAGACATGGATTCTAGAATGTTAAATATTAAAAGGCAGGAGCTCGCCAAGCCTGACGTCTGGCTATTTGAAAACAAGATGAATCCGTCTTATCATAAGCGTTCGCATGTAGCCAAAGAGACCGTTTTGTTGAAGTGCCAAAATTGCGGTGTATCCTCCAATGGCTCCATATGCCAAAAGTGTGACAGTATGCTTATTTATAGGCCAGACTGTCCTTCGCTCAAACAGAGCAACTTGCCTATGAAAACTTCTGTTCAAAGTGACAGTTACTCCTCTGGCTCGGTATTGCGTGACAAGTCTTCATATGGGACTTCCACCCAAGACCGGGCTTCTCTGCAAAACTCCAAAATGAAGCCTTCCACAACACTCCGTTGTGGCTTTTGCAACCGAGCTGGAGCTTCCAACACCTGCACAGTCTGCTCCAAAGTCTCATGTGATGCTTGTGTTGTTGCATATTCCCATGAATATTGTTGCCGAAAAAGCGAACACCATAAATTTGCATCAAACAATCAATTAAATTATAAATCTACCCAGCTATCACACCTTGTATACAGATAAACTAGCACCTATTTTTTTTTTTTTTTTTTTTCCTTTTTAAGGGCTAAGGGACCGGACCTCCAGACTGGAACTTACCACTGACCGCTAGAACTAAAACCGAACTGGTTCGGATGAAAAGATAATCAGTGCTCTGTGGTTATTTCTAGTCATTGCTGCTATACCATGGAGCAATAAATCCTTGAGCGCTTGCTATTTAAATTAAGTTCCTTTTTAATGGAGACAATGATGCGTATTTAAAAAAAAAAAATTTGTTGTGTCAAATGAAAATATGCTTATGTCCTATTCCCCTTGCAAATATTGCTATTAATTTCCATAGCAAGTGAGGACTTTCGAGGATTTGTTAGCTAAGCAGGTGTTAAATGATACATTTTAAGAGACTTATATTTTCATTTTGCAGATGTATATTCAAAAAGCTATACAGTCCCCAACTGCATTTTTTATAAACTATTCTTTAACGCAAAGCATCTTGTGGTAACTGTAAACAAAATTGTGATATTCTTAATCACATTACTCTATTTAGCTGTTGATGTCTGGTTTGCATGTAGTGACCCTGCAAAAGTGGTATTTAAGATTGTGTCTGGCTTGTCCTACAGAGCTTCAAAGAAGGTTGTTGCCCTTTTTTCTGATATTTGGTAGTTTTGCTTTTCTATACTGTGGGTAATTGGGATAGAAGCGTTTTTCCTGTTAATACAGAAAGTATTGTGTTGCAGAAGAGGCCATTGTCCAGTTTGGTCTATAAAATTTGTTATGGAGGAATATTTTACAAAATGAACTAGCTGGGAAATATAAAATGCAGCCCTTCCATGACATGCACAGGTGACATGCACGTGGGTTGTTTTTGTTTAGTACACATCCATTATTCTGCTTAGAGGCACATCGAGTGATCAGATACTGTCACTTTGAACAGAAGTTTACTGATTTAGATCTGACTTTTACACTACATTTGATCCTTAGTGATGTCAACTAATTAAGTAATATTGTGATGTTACTGGCACTTGTGTGTATTACATCAGAGAGAATATAAATATGCTGAAATTGGTTGCAGCTTTTAACTGTGTGGAATTCAGTGCCAACAAATTACACCCACGGGTATATAAAAGCAGTACACCACAATACTATCAGAAAACTCCAATATGACAGAAGGTAGTAAAGTATTAGCAGCACCAGGACTAAATATGGAGACCCACCTATCTAATTATCAGGCTGATTATTTGAAATAGTTGCAGGAGTGTGTACACTCCAGAAGTCATTATTTGTTGTGATAAAGTGTATCTCATCTATTGGTTTGGTTTTATGATTCTTCTGAAACTCAGAATCAGCGATGGTGTGATTTGACAGATATTGGTTTGTGTGTATGCAGGTACGACCGTCAGTACAGCTGTTCTGCCAGCTTCTGTGTAGTATAGGCAGATCTGTACAGTGTGTATGTATAATGTGTACACATGAATCGGCATGTTCATTGGGACTGGCAATAGTCAGTAAAATTGTAAAGAGCCATCTCATCTCCTGTATGCATGGGTGTGTACTCAGATCCCTTCCACATTGTAACACCCATGTCAGTTTGTGAGCATAAGAAAATTATCCTCTGCTGTGTGTGGACTGGGAGAACTCTAACATAGCCTGCATAAATTGCAAGTTGGCCACGTACTCTTCTGCATTATACGAAGAATCTAAATAAAGATGTTATGCTTGGCTGATAATAACTAACAAAGGCTGAGTACTTTTTACAACACCACTACTAGAGATATTTTTCACCTGTTGAACATAGCCACCGGAGTGCACTGAACTGCTGCTTCTATAATATACACAGACAGTGAGCATATTGCATTGCACAATTAATCTACACCTAAACTGAAAAAGTAAGTTTTTTGTGGATAATTATTGTCCTGATTGTTTTAACTTGTGAAATTAAATTGATATTTTATTTGTAAAAGCCAATTTCATTAATTTATTTTGCTGCCTCCTGCCCTTTTGAAGTTTATATTACTTACCGTATATTACAGAGGTTTTTTTTTTGTTTTTTTTAAGCTCTTACACTTATTAATTGTGTTGCTCTGTATGGGGATGGCTCTCATCTCTATGCCATAGTCAAGTGTCTGTCGTGGAGCTATTGACAACTGCTGGTGACTTTGCATTGCATTGCCATCTAAGTTCTCCTTCTTGCATTCTAAATTTAGGTCACATGACAAGCATATGTTTGTACTTAAAGTGTATTAAAGTACTCTAAAGACGTACCAGTTTTGGGTCACCAGTTGCTTAAATAGAACATAAAAATATGAAATAAAAATTGTGTGCCATAATTATACCACAGCTTAATCTGTTTTGGTGAATTTTGTATTTTCCAACTTTATTGGTGTTGTGGCAAACCTGCTGTCACAAGACAAAATGCCTCTGACAAAATTAATAAAAGCTTATTTATGAATATGGAGACCTACCATATAGTTATCTAAAAGTTCATTGGACGTATTTAAATTTACAATTTATCATGGTTTCCTCTTTGGAAATTGCTTTTGTAAATTAATAATTTGAATATTGTATAATAACGGATTCACTCATATTGTTGCATCAATAGACTTGCTGCTGGCTTTGGATCCGTTTATTATTCTGAAGAAAATTGATTATTTTTGTTTACAGACCACAGGCATACATTCTAAATTTTGTTTAGGTTAACTTTTTCTTTTTTTAAGCATACCTTTTTCTTTATAATAGAGTAATTGTTACAGGTGGAAAATAAGTTAGTAGAAAAGTTTGTTTGCATCACATACAAATATCTAAACCATATGGATGATTTTTTAAAATGTGATAATGCATCGATATAGTTGTTTTTTTGACAATCCATAAATGCATACACAAACATCAAAAAGGAAGTAATGGAAGATGACATTTTGTTTAATTGACTGTAGTGTACTACTTTCCACTGCAAGACCAGTGTGTCCTTTAAGAAAATAGCTTTCCAACTTTAACTGAGCTTGCACTATAAGTGACACAAGCAGCAGTACAGCAGCATTAGCACATGAATATGGTTTTTAAAATCCTTCATGTGAAAGGCAAATACAACATTATATACACCCCACTTCTGTAAACTAGATTTCTGTGAAAAGACTGCAGCTTCATGGGGTAACACATTTTTATTTAATTTACAAAATAGGTTTATAAAGGGACGCTACTTTAAATACATCTCATTGTGCCATATTCTAATATTACTTATTTCTTTACAAATGATCCTTTACAAGTGATCATAGGAATTCTGGTAATTAGTGTTTTGTTTTATTTTGGGAATTGAATTACTACAGCTCAGCAAAAGCCATTTGATGAGCTCAACCAATAGACACAAGGCATTCAAAACATTGGGCGAATAATGTGACAATGAATGTGCTTAAACTTTTTTTTTTTCTTTGGTATACAGTATTGTTGTTTTGAGTGGTGTCTGCAATGTTTAAACCTCATTTATAAAGTGCTTAAAATAAGTCCATCTTGTATACACAAATAAGGAATATTACAGCATCGCGAGCAGGTATCTAAAATATCGGTTATGTTCGCCACTTTGAAACTTACAGTTTCCACTTACATATAGCTGAAAGCTAAAGGTCGACTGTCTGTAGTTTGAAAATGTCTTCAATTAGGATTTTATTTTAAAATGAATGCATCCGTATGATGTATCTATATTTTAGCAACTTACCCATTCATTACAGCAACATCTCTCCGACCCTTAAGGTTAAGCTGTGGGAAGGGGATGAAGTCTAAAAGGGGCAGTCTTAGGGTTGTGCTGCTGGGAGGGGATGGATCGGAGAAGGGGAAGGTTAGGGTCAGGCTGCGGGGAAGAGAGGGTTAGGGTAATGGAAGGGGCAGTGAGGATTAGGATAAGGGTTGGGGAAATACCCGTCGGCACTGAGGATTCATCGTGATCGTTGCTTACCTGTCTCCTCTGGGGAAGGAACAGTCTGTTGCAGTTCCTCCACGGAAATGGGTTGTCAAAAGCAGACCTGTTGAAAAAGGGCCGTTCTCAGCGGTGAATTACATCCCTAGAATATACCTGTGGGGAAAAAAGGAATTTTTTTTTGTCCTTTTTAGTTTAGATAAAAGTGGTCAATGCAATCCCATTTTGTGCTTTCTAAAGTGACAGAATTGGTGGGTCATTACATTTTGGTCTTGTAAATTTGGGAACTAAGAATCTCTTGTTGTGGATCATGTTTATATTTTATTCCATTGTGCGCTATTGTTTGTTTGATGTGGAATGTTTTGTGGTGTTCAGCAATGTTTACTCCTTCCTGGAAAAAGCACTTGATGGCACATAATACTGTTTGTTTTTCCAAAAAAAGTAATGGGCCGGATCCTCAACTACGGCCGTTTTACACACACGGCCGTGATTTGCCGAAAGATAGCTACTGCGCATGCGTAATAACTATTGTACGTTATCTACGTATCGTTTCGGTACGTAATCTACGTATCGTTTCGGTACGTAGATTGCGTATATGCAGTCTTTAAGACCGCATATATGCAATCTATGCGGTCTTAAAGACAGCAAAGATGTAGATTACATACAATAGTCATTACGCATGCGCAGTAGCTATCTTTCGGCAAATTACGGCCGTGTGTGTAAGATGGCCGTGTGCTGAGGATCCGGCCCAATGTGTGTAATATATTCTAATCTACAGCTATATGCTTAATCCCTTTACTATAAATATTACGTGTGTAAGGGGAGGATGGATTTGGGGAAAAATAAAGGACTTCCTATAAAGATGCTAACCACTGAGAACGGGCCTGTTTCGAAAGGGCTATTTTCAAAAACCCAATTCTCAAAGACGGCACATGTCAGAAACTCCCTGCTCCATCACAAGACAAGTAAGCATCGCTCTCTATTTCCCTTACCCCCAACCCTTATATTAATTCTTACCCTAACGACCCACTTCCCCGCAGCCTAACCCTAACTCTCACCCTTTTCCCATCCATCCCCTCCGTGCAGCCTAACTCCAAGACCACCCTATTAAAATACATCCCCTCCCTGTACTAACCTTTCTGGACGTTCGAGAAGCAGTCTGCAGCAGGACTTTTAGCTGTATTTAAAAAGACACACAGCCAAAAATTAGTTGCTGGTTGTGTGTAACTCTAAAATGGGCATTCACATCACATTAGCGAACCCGAGCATTAGACACACTTTAAGGTGTTTTACTTTAATGAACTTTACATGAGTGTGCTTCAAAATATTTTTTTTATTGCCCCTCAGCAGTCAGGCACATTAAAAGTATCTTCAATTCAAAGAACAAAGCAGGCATCCAAATTATATATCCCCATTTTACCTCTGTCTATTTGTTCAAGTTCTGCCTGAGGCATGGCATTAAGGGACAAAATGTATAAAACATTTTTTACCATAATATATACTGTACATTAAATCTTTAAGCTCCTTAAAGTTACATAAAACTCTATATAATGTTCTTATTTGGCATTCCCATGTAAACTAGCATAATCACATAATTATTGGTGTGTGTAATATATAAAATATTGTCCCTATATGAAATATTTATAAGATGACTATAAAAAAAAATCTGTCTGGATTGACGAATAATGTGAAATGTTGCCTGGTCATACAGAACTGAGACTCTAGCAATCTTGAAGTGGTTTAAGTGTGGCAATTTAGAAACATGAAATGTGTAGATTGTTATCTCCACAGTAGGTTGGCTTCTTATTGTATTATATTTTTATATAAAAATGTGCCCAAATTAACAAAATATGAATTGCGCTGTAGCATCGCACACCTTAAAGCGGTCAAATATGTGTTAATTTTCATACTTGTGTTTTAAATTGTAAATCCTTGTTACAATGATGAGACGTGCGATTTTCATATCATAAAAGATAGTACCAGGTGACTGATGTAAATGAAATGTTATTAACAATGGCCATTAATCTTGAATTTTCTAAATATACTTTATTATTGTACATATATAATGTGTGTGTATATAAAGCATACATCTGTACAGTGACTATCACATGAAATTACTTCAGATGGCTGCTTGCTGGTTCAAATAATCCTACAGTAGAATTACAAAGTACATAGCTGACTCTGTAATGCCACGTACCCTGTACAGCAATTACAACTAGGACATCTGAGTCCGGTGTGTATGTAGTGCCATACAAATAGGTAAATCATCTGTGTTAAATTGCGAGCTATATTATGCTACTTTTGTGTATATTTTGTTGTATGGGATTGCTGTGATGGCAGTGAAAAAAAATCTAAAATATAAAGTAATTTAACATTCGGCTGTTTTGTTTTATTTTTTTTTTACCATCACCACATGGTGTGATAAAAACCCGTTATATACAGGGTTTCATTCCACCACAGTTCAAAAATGCCATATGAGCATGTTTGATATGTAGTACAGAATTACTTTTACCAGACTAAAAGAAACAACAAAAAAAACGATAATTTTAGGCTTGAACAATGAAATTTTTTTAGGTGATGTTCATCGTCTGTGCATAGCACAAACACACCATCTGACAAATCAGGGCTGTCGGCTTGTGAACGATCCAATAAAGTGGGTTTAGTTTTGGTCCATGCCATTACACTATATGATAATAGGACTTACCACTTCAGGCCGAGACTAGGGAAACGTAATAATTTGTTCTCTCCTATACCGTACCAGTTACTGCGTAGGTATGCTTGTAATGGTAGGAAAAAAGGTTTTGTACACCAAATAGTGCTACTGTCTTGTTCAGACCAGGGCTCGAAGTGAGGGGGTATGCCATACCATCACTTCTCCCAAAGATTTAATTGAAAAGCTATAAATCTTTGTTCACTTCTGTTATTTTATTTTTTTTCATACCACTACTTCTAAATTTCCATTTCGACTACTGGTTCAGACTGTCTTAAATGTATCCAAAAAAGTTATTTAGTTATTTTTTAAAGCGTCTCAATATAAACAAATCCTGTTTTGTTGAAATGTTCATCATGAAAAGTATGGAGAGACAGAGGTCCGGATTCACAGTTAAGTAGATTTTGCATGCGTAGTAGCTCGTTTACGCTATTTTTTACGCTATTAAATTGCGTAAGTGCGGTCTTTAAAGACCAAATTCTGCCAAAGAGCAGAACAAACTCTCCCCTTATCTTCCCCCACTCTGTGGATGTGGGAACACATTCTGGAATATTTTTGAAACCACTGCAACTAATTTATAAAATCTGTTTTCCAACAGTGCTATAGCATTTATTTGAATGGGTTAACCCTGTAAAACACTTCTACAAGAAAATAACCACAAAGCTACAAATGTTTTAAAGCAAATCCTATGTTTTAGAACCAGGCTTATATCATTCTTACTGCTGTAATGTTTTGTGCTTTTCTAATGAGCACATTAAGCCCTAATTACGAGTTAGCTGCATTTCATGGCAAGCAACTGCAACTCATATTCAGTCCTTGCCCCCCCCCCCCCCCCCCTGCTATTACATGTTATACAGGTCTCCCTACAGAATATACTCCTCCAAAACCTGTCCTCAAATAGACTTGCACAACAAAAACAAAAATGGAGAACTAATGGAGGAAGTTCAAGACCAATGGCTACAAATGCCACAAACCATATTCTAGAGCTGCCACTATAAAAGCTAACAATAAGTCTATAAATGTTGCAACCAGCAGTTACCAAAAATGTTTACAAGAGGTGGAAAGGATGCATACCTTAACTAAACAACTGCTATTACAGTGCCTGTCTTTGGAGAGAACAGGAGGAATAATAAGAGATGAAACATTCCAAGATTTCAGAAATTTTCTCCACAAATTTATCAGAAAACTTGCTTTAAAGAGATCTTTAGTTCTCATTAAGAACTAACCCAAACCCCACAAAAAAGACCAGGTCAGCTACCATGAACAAAGAAGGTGAGAATTCCATCATACACGATACCCTCAAAGAATAAAAATAATAATAGATATTCTCTCTGCAGTTCCGCAATGGAGTATTTTTGGAAACTTTCCACAAAGTGGAAGACTATTAGCACTGAGGCCAAAAACTGGGAAACACATTCAAACTTTGAAAGAGAAGGAGGCAATGGAGAATTATAGGAGAAATGCTGACATTACCATCAAGGTAGCCAACAAGGGCATTGGAATGGTTGTAATGAGCACCAGTTACCATATAGCTGCTATAGAGATTTCTCAATGATGGATCAACCTGGGAATCTTAGAAAAGAACCTACTGATTTGAAGATCAAAGCCCTGCTTAAAGGCAAAATGTAAGGAAATCATCACTAAACAGTATTTTAATATTTGAATATATTTTCAATACTCATCCTAAGTTTTCTGTCCTCAGCCTCATCCCCAATGTGCACAAAAATGACAAGAATCCCCCAGGTTGTTCTAGAAGAGAGCTTCATTAGAAACTTGCCCGAATACATAGACAAGTTCCTGCAACCATTGGTGGTGTAACAGCAGAGTTACATAAGACAAAAATCTCAAATGCAAGGAAGGGTATAAATAATTGACAAGGAATATCACTTCCCTATATACTATGAGAAACTATAAAGATGGTTGCAAACACATCAAAAGAGAGCTTTCAAACAACTCTGAACTCCCTAAGGAGCAACAGGAACTTCTCTTGACTTCGACATCAAACACAATTATTTATCTGTCAGAGGGAAATGCTACAGACAGGTTCATGGAACTGCTATCGGTATGAAGATCACGCCAAGCTATGCAAATCTGTTTGTAGCACAATGAGAGAACAAATGCAACTGGGCAGATGATGTCCCATAAAATCCATATTGTAATATGGAGAAGAGTTGTAGATGATACGTGCAGGGTCTGAACACCTATGTATGGACTTTATTATTTCTATAAATATGAACAACCTAGACCTTATCTTCACTGCGGGGAAAAAAAACACTAAGAAACCTATATTCCATGATCTACAAATAATGGTCTCAGAGGGAAGGCTCATACAAAATCTCAAAAAGGTGGAAACTAATACTTATACCAGTGGAAAGTAACCATCATAAAACATGGCTTCACAACATCCCGAATGGTCAGTTTGAAGGGATCAGAAGGAACTGCTCCAGAACGGAAGATTACGATACATAGGCGTCAGAACCTGTGAGTGGAGGCGGGGATGTGGCGCAGGCTGGTCACCCCCCTCCTCCTATCCTGGCTATGGTGACAGGCAGCTCATACAAGAGGTTCCTGTATGAGCTACTGTGGCAGTTACACAGAGCAGCTGATTTCAGCTCCATGTAACTGCCTCAGACGCTCATACAGGAACTTCCTGTATACACCAGGAAGAGAGAGGCGTAAAGGAAGACTACTCTAAGGTAAGTAGCACATGATGGAAGTACTGATGTTGGCTGGCGAGACATGATGGGAGTACTGGGGAGCTTGAGGCACGTAATTGGGATCCTGGTTGGTGGAGAGACATGGTGGGGAATACTGGTGAGATGAAGAGGAGGAAGGTGATGATGGGGAGAGGGAGCTGATGAGGTGGTTATTATGAAGGAACTAGACATGATAAAAGGGAGGGGGAGTGTCATACGGAAGCATGGAGATGCACGTGTGCAGCGACCTGCATAACAGCGTTTGCAAGGTCCGTGCTGCTGTCGCTGGGAGAAGCGTCCTGCCTGCAACCAAAAACGTAAGTGCTCCCTGACTAACACCTCTCTGGCCCCTAACAGGAAGAAAGAAGACAAGGACTGCAGGGGAGGCATGGTCTTATATACTGCAGGGTCTTCTTCCTTCCTGTCTGGCTCCAAGGAGGTGGATATAACCCAGGTGTTACGGCTGACATGGGGAGGATGAGGAAAACTGTATAATAGAGATAAATAAAGATGAAAAACACAAAAATGCACCTATATAAGAATGCAGTAAGCAGAGTCTGTCACAGGCATTGGAGGGGTATAATAATCAATGTAGCCACCAAATAACGTCCATATTCTCAAAAAGCTTAGTCCATCATCATAGTTTTATATAGAGTCCTTCATAATAGAAGCATCAGTTTTTCAAAGAGGCTACATCTATGGCATTATTAATCATCATGGAGCTGGCCAACTCTCACCCAACAGCTGTTTCGGAAAACATACACATTGCCATCCTTAGGGGTCCATCTGCCAAACAAGCGATCATCACATAATGAATCATAGGTAATGTTAAATACACTTACCACAGCTGCTGCATAGTGTTAATCACTACCATCCACGAATCTCTGTGCTTAAAACACCTGCATGTTCATGAGAGTACCACATGCCTCGGATCACAGATATGACAGTCAGGGTGCGCAGTAGCCGTGTCCGCTCTAAGCAACTCATAGATGCCGTAACTATGGGAACCCAACACAGTAACCACCGGGGGTGAGTACTAACGATCCGGATGGCATAGCGATCACCACCTAAGCACTGCGGAATATCTAAAAAGCAACGTGAATGAATATATCAATTTATGACACTGAAACATAGCAAATGTAAAACAAATCACAAGTATCTTTATGTCAAATCTCAAGATGTCTAGATCAAAAATGGAACAAACTGATGTATCTATATTGGATTATCAAATTGACACATAATAGTATATCTTATTCTATTAATGCTAAACATAATTATTTTGGATATTTTCAAAGCAAATGATCAACACTAAGATTAGTGAGAATGACACCTAATGAAATATCTCATATTTATATGATACTGTTAGTATTAGTTAAAGGCAATATATAAAGAACATAAACAACGTTCAATTGATGGAAATATTAAGATAGCACATCAAATACCCCAATGTTATTATAGATAACATGCAAGCCCCAATTCTTCATTTAAACCATTTGGGGCTAAGGTATTAAACAAATGAATCAACCTAGCTTCTTACATTAACAAGAGTAAATCTCTTACCATCATGGCACAGTGGTGGCACATAAGCAATGGGCTTACACCTCAAATCTCAGACAGCATGCTTAAAATGTACAAAATATTTGGCTACCGGGGGTGTGGAACTATCCAAATGCAAGTACACTTTTTTGATCGATAACCTGTGTAGGGCAATCCTCTCCTTTAGCATTCGTGAAGTTTTGCCTATATATAACTTCTTACACAGGCAACAAATGAGATATACGACAAACCTACTTTCACATGATTGAAAGTGTTGCCTGTGATAAAAAATTGACAATTTACACATTTTGAGCATTTGTATGATCCTGGTTTCCCCAATAGCCAACTGTTACTCCTAGTTGATAAAGCAGCTTGTTTCACCAATGAATCCCTCAGGTTACTACTCTGCTTGTAACCAAACATAGGAGGATCTCCAATCAAATTACCAATATTGCTGTCAGAGGTAAGTATATGCCAAAGTATATATATAACTCGCTTAAGTTCAGTTGACATGGTGGAGTAAGTAGTATTGAAAGTCATACCATATATTATATGTAGATTTCTCCGCTGCATGCAGTGTCAAAACTTCCTGTCTGTCAAGCAAAAAACATCTGTTAATTACTGATTGAACCTCATTTTTAGAATAACCTCTATGTAAGAAATGTTGACCCATCTCCTGAAGGGCCCTCCCCAAGATCAATTTATCTGAGGTAGTGCGAACTACTTTCACAGTTTGGGCAAAGGGAAGACCAATCTTCAAAGGCTTGGGGTGAAAGATATCAATGCGCAATAATGTATTTCAGTGGCTTTTCTATAAATCTGTGTGGAAAAGCCAGTATCAGTACTTTTAATTAGTACATCCCAAAAACTAATTTTTGATTCACTATATTCAACTGTAAATCTAATGAGCCCATCAATATTATTCAGTTATCAACAAATAAAAGAAAATCTGAAACTGAGCCCGACCACAGCAAGAACACGTCATCAATGAATCGAACAAAAAAACATATGTATTTAGAAAAAAGCCGGTCATTTGTGACATGTTGTGCTTCATATGCTGATATATAAAGATTAGCATAAGCAGGTGCCATGTTTGACCCCATTGCTGTCCCCTGTAGCTGAAGAAAATATGAAAATTGAAACAAGAAATCATTTTTAGTCAAAACAAATTCCAAAAGAAACCTAAAAAACTCAACTGGAGGACCTTCATAGAGAGGGGAGACAGCAATGAGGTCACATATGGCTTTCAAACCTGCAGAATGACTAATGATCTATTGGTATACATATATACTATACATAAAAAATCTAAGAAAAAATTATCTGTGAATCAGAATCTCCTGGAATGTTCCTGTGGATTAGTCTATAGGAGGTACCATCAGATTCCTAAAAATTAGAACCGCTAAGCATGTAAGGAACGAAGGCCACCCACAGTGTTCCAGCACGTTAAAAAGAGTGGCATGGTGATGACTCATTCACAGTTCACTAGAGAGAGGGCAGCTACCTTTCCAAGACTAGATACAGAGACTAGATACAAACGATGACACAAAAAGGTCTGAATATGCGTTCTATCATTATTCATAATTCAGATTGATAGGTCTATCCTTTTGATAAAGTTCCACCAATTCAATCCCCCATTAAAATGGATGGTAACATATCTCCATAGACAACCATCAACATACTGGAAGCCAATCCGTGATCAGTGCGCCCATTATACCTATATGGAATGTTGATCCTACTAATAAAGTTTTTCAAATTCAGAAATGGACTAAAGCATCACATACAATTGGTAACTACCTGCATACTGACAGTCAATTGGCGATTGGTGCTCACCATCTGCTGTGAATCAATTATAGGAGATTGGCTTTAATGTAGATATGCCTATATTCCACTGGAATGCTTGTCTAACACCTAGTTTTCTTTATCCAAAGAGGAACTTGTGTCGGGCATACTTTGCAACCCTCTGCTATTGTCATAATTTAAGGTTTACATGACTGCTAATCTCCATTTACCAACTAAACAGGGGAAAGGCACTACATTTATGTGTGTACATGTTTTCTCTAACATTTCTGCTTGCTTACATTGTACAGATTATCAGATTAGAGAGAGCTGAGAATATCCAACTAAAGTTTAACAATATGTGGTTAGGAGTACATTTGCTCAAAAATAAACCATTTTGCAAAGTACTGGCTACTTTTCCATGTAACACACAAATATGTAACTTTTTTTGTGAAGATGTATTTTTTAAATGCAGTTTAGAATTGAGTTAAGGCAAGTTCCCTATCCTAATTTTGTCTGCACATCATAATTCTAAGGTGGTTATGCCAATGTGGTTTGATTTGTCATACATTTTAAATATTGTTGACACTGTTAGTTAAGCTTTGCCATGGGAAAATCTTATGTATCCCTTGCAAGTCTTTTAGCGTTTTTTTTTATTTTTTATTGGAACGGTTACACCTTGAGCCATTTGAGCTGACACTGTTTGCCTAGTTGACTAATCATGTATAGATTCTCTTTCTGTGTCGATGAGCACCAGGTCCTAATTTCTGGTCAACATGGTAACCTAGCACCAAGGGTTTGTCAAGCCTTGCTTAATCATACTGGTTTATTACATTTTTACATTGTTTATGTATCATAGTTTTTTTTAAAATTGCAAATAAAGCATAGTTATCACGGCCTTGGTAGTTTCGGGGACAACTGTGGGTTGGAGAGAGGGCGGAGTCGGGGTTCTAAAGATGAAACAGGGGGCCCTCAGTTAATGCTTGCGCAT
Organism: Limnodynastes dumerilii; assembly: GCA_011038615.1. Classification (NCBI taxonomy): domain Eukaryota; kingdom Metazoa; phylum Chordata; class Amphibia; order Anura; family Limnodynastidae; genus Limnodynastes; species Limnodynastes dumerilii. The sequence goes on from WWET01000024.1 coordinate 495,369, forward strand.
AGGGATCAAGAAGAACCACGGACTGAAGTCGGGTAGATATCCGGGACTGGACTGCAGGACTGGACTGCAGGACTGGACTGCAAGGACTGGACTG
>WWET01000024.1:511243-525741 GCA_011038615.1 Limnodynastes dumerilii
GCAAGTGTGGCTGTGTCCTGATCCATGGGCGCCGCCATCTTGGATGAATCATGTGACAACGCTTCTCCAATGATCTTCGTGGTCTCCGGTCCTCCAGCCAATCAGTGCACAGGGCGCACTATTTAAACCCTGTGCACTGTTCCATCGTTGCCAGAACAATCAGGTCTCCCATGTGCCTGGTACTCCTTGGTCTATCCTGTCGTCTTGATCCAGTCCTGCCTGCCTGCTTGGTCCAGTCCTGCCTGACTTGGTCCAGTCCTGCCTGCTTGGTCCAGTCCTGCCTGACTTGGTCCAGTCCTGCCTGCTTGGTCCAGTCCTGCCTGACTTGGTCCAGTCCTGCCTGCTTGGTCCAGTCCTGCCTGACTTGGTCCAGTCCTGCCTGCTTGGTCCAGTCCTGCCTGACTTGGTCCAGTCCTGCCTGCTTGGTCCAGTCCTGCCTGACTTGGTCCAGTCCTGCCTGCTTGGTCCAGTCCTGCCTGACTTGGTCCAGTCCTGCCTGCTTGGTCCAGTCCTGCCTGACTTGGTCCAGTCCTGCCTGCTTGGTCCAGTCCTGCCTGACTTGGTCCAGTCCTGCCTGCTTGGTCCAGTCCTGCCTGACTTGGTCCAGTCCTGCCTGCTTGGTCCAGTCCTGCCTTCGTGGTCCAGTCTTGCCTTCGTTGTCCAGTCCAGTGGTCCAGTCTTGTTGTCCAGTCCAGTCCAGAGGTCTCGTGGTCCAGTCCGGTGGTCCAGTCCTGAGGTCCAGTCTCGTGGTCCAGGTCGGAGGTCCAGTCTGGTGATCCAGTCCAGAGGTCCAGCCCAGCAGTCTCGTCTAGAGGTCCAGTCCAGAGGTCCAGTCCAGCACTTCAGTCCTGAGGTCCAGCCCTGAGGTTCAATCCTAAGGTCCGGTCCTAAGGTCCTGCCCGGAGTTCAAGTCCTGTGTTCCAGTTGATCCTCCTCAGCTGTTGCCCGTTCCGTCTACTCAACAATCCTTGAACATGACACTAGCTATATCGCACTATTATTATTCAATCATTTAATAAAACTATATGCTTGAAGGTGCACTTTTTCCTGTCCTAAATTGAGGAATCTATTCCTAGGTAATAAATGAGGAGAGTTTTTTGTTTGTAATTTTCATTACTTCCAAAGTGATCCTAGTGCAGGAATATCCATCTTTGTATATAAATCATGAGCATTGCAGGTGTTCATTTAGCCCTTATGGTTTACTAATATTTTAATTGTGGTGGTCAATCTGGGTGGATTGTGTTGAAACACTATGGTATGCTAAGGTAATTACCATATGTTCTCTTTAAGAATACATTTAAGTTTAAAAGACAAACAAAAACATATTAATCTAAATAAAAGGATTTGTCCAGTATAATTTGAATTCAGTCAAAAGCCCACACTTAAGGACTTAAAAGGCCTCATGTGACCTTAAGGCCACAGGTTCCTCACCCACTGACATTTTGAATAATAGGGGCTGATCCAGAGCTACGGCTGCCGCACTAGTTACAGCAGCCGTATGTGTAAGAACGGCATTTCTGCCATTCTGCGCATGCACCGGGCAGATGTTGGCCGATGTAGTTAAGGAAACCCGATCCTTAGGATCAGGTGTCTCTAACTGTTGCGTAGTTGCGACGAGGGGGCATTCTTTGCCGTAACTACGCAACCCTTACAGAAGGAAGGCGGGGAAAGGTAAGTAAATGAGGGTGCGAGGGCGGGTTTAGGGCAGTTACGACCCTGTGGCCAGCGTAATTACCTACTGTTAAGCCGGCTGAAGTTAAGGTAGCCTTCAGCCGGCGTAATAGTGGGTAATTACGCCGGCCACCGGGGGAGTGTTGGGGAAGTGCACCAGAGCTACGCTGGCTGTACTTACTGCCAGCGTAGCTAGCGTAGCTCTGGATCAGCCCCATAGTGATTTTGAGACAATATAATGAAACACTGACAGAGTCATAATATAAATGGACACTGACATTTGGACTCATAATATAATGGAACACTGAGATGTTGTGTCATAATATAATGGAATAATGAGATTTTGAGATAGTATAATGGTACACTGACAAAAACTGATATTTTATATCATAATATAATGTAATACTGTGTTTATGAGTCCTAGAATAATGGAATGCTGAGATTTTTAGTTATAATATAATGGAATAATGAGATTTTCAGTCATAGTATAATGGGACACTGACATTTGAAGCAGTGCTCCGGTATACAGCGGTATAGCATACCGCCACTTCTGTGAGCCGGCTCTGAATAAGAATATAGCTGCTCACAGAATTTTAAGATTCTGTGAGCGGCTGTATTTTCACTCAGTGCAGGCTCACAGAAGTGATGGTATGCCATACCGCCGTATAGCATACCAGTTCACTTTGCCTTTGCCGCGCTGCCGCCGGGACCCACTGACAGAGCGAGCTGTGCTATGCACAGCCGCAGGTCTGATCAGAGCAGAGGACGCAAGCGTCATTGGCCTGCAGAGTGCGCGCCTCGGAGTAGAAGAGAGGGAAGACACATGAAAGGTAAGTTTATTTTAGAGGTTTTTTTTTTATGAAAGTAGTTTTGGAATGGGGGATGGGAAGCTGGAAATGAAAGGGACATAAGGATGGATACATATAGAGGGGACATCTGGCTGGAGACAAAAGGAAGGGCAATAAAGCTGGGTGGACATAGATAAAGTGGGGAGCAATAAGGCTGGCTCGATGAGTGGACACTTATAAAGAGGGGGGCTTTAAGACTGTCTGGGCACACAGAGGAGACAATAAGACTGGCTAGGCACACAGAGGGGGCAATAAGACTGGGGAACCTGAAGGAAGGGCAATAAGGCTAACTGCACACAAAGTGGGAGGTAACAAGGCTGTCTGGACACAGGAGGGGCAATAAGGCTGGGCAAACTGAAGGAGAGGACAATAAGGCTGGCTGCACACAAAGTTGGGGCAATAAGGCTGTCTGAACACGAGGGGCAATAAGGCTGGCTGGGCACGAAGAGGGGGCAATAAGACTGGACACACAAAAGCAGGGGCAATAATGCTGGTTGGACAAATAGAAGGAGGGGCAATAAGGCTGGGTGGACACTCATAAAGAGGGGGGCTATAAGACTGGCTGGACAAAGAAGGGGCAATAAGACTCGCTGGCCACAAAGAAGGAAGTCACAATAAGGATGGTTGAACACACAGAAGGAAGGGGCAATAAGACTCGCTGGCCACAAAGAAGAAAGTCACAATATGGATGGCTGAGCACACAAAAAGAGAGGCAATAAGGTTGCTTGGACTTGTCCGCCCCTAGAAACGGCCCTGTGGTGGCTCTATCATTGTTTTTCTCTAGCGGTAACCCGATCATTTAATTAAACATGGAGCGTTCAGTTTACAAATCATGACCCACATGACATGTACACAATATTATTTCTCATTCTTGACCTGTTTACTTTGACAATCTCAAGACACCTCTGGTGCTGAAATTTCCATACCCCCGCTTCTAAATTTCCACTTCGAGCACTGATTTGGAGTCATAGTATAATAGAACACTCAGATTTTGAGTCATAGTATAATGGAACACTGATAGTTTTAGTGATTGTATAATCGAACACTGAAATTTTGAGTCATGGTATAATGAAACACTGATATTTTGAGTCATATTATAATGGAACATTGGTAACTGGTGTTATATTGTAATGGATTTTAAATCATGATTTAATAAGGCACTGAGATTTTGAATCATGGTATAATAAAACACTGAGATTTGCAGTCATAATTTAATGGAATACTTAGATTTTGAGTCATACGATAATGGAACACTGAGATTTTGAGTTATAATTTAATAGAATACTGATATTTGTTGTCATAATGTAATGGAACACTGAGATTTTGAGTCATAGAATAATAAAACACTTCTGATTGTAGTCATAATATAATGGAACACTGATAATTGGAGTTATAAATTAATGGAATACTGAGATTTTGAACTATAATGTAAAGGTACACTGACAACTAGAAACATAATTTAATGGAAAACTGAGATTTTAAATCATTATAATGGAATAATAAGATTTTAAGTCATAGTATAATAAAACACTAATATTTTGAATCCTAATATAATGGAATAATGAGATTTTCAGTCATAGTATAATGGGACACTGATATTTTGAGTCATTGCATAATGGAAAACTGAGATTTTGAGTCATAGTATAATGGAACACTGATATTTTGAGTAATAGTATAATTGAACTATGACAGTTGGAGTCATAGGGCCTGATTTAGACTTAAGAAGGAGCTTGATATTAAGGACCTGATTCACACTTAAGAATCTTCTTAAAATAAGAACTTAAAGTCACACCTGGGCTAAACCATGTTGATTGCAGGGGAGTCAAATTTCATCTGTTGCAAACAGTACTAGTGTTGAGAGACGATATTTCCCAGCCCAAGTCTAAATAACAGTGTAATAGTAAAGCTGGTCAGTATCTGTTTTCAGTAAGCAATTCAAAGATGTATTCCTTCATGCAAAGAATACAATTAACTTGACTCCCCCTGAAAACAACATGGTTTTGCCCAGGAGTGACTTTAAGTTCTTAATTTAAGAAGATTCTTAAGTGTGAATCAGGTCCAATGTTTTTACTGCAAGTGCTTTGAACCTAAGAGAGGAAACTGGGCCAAACGATGTTGAATGTTGATTGGAGGGGAGTCATTTGTTGCAAACAGTATTAGAGATGAGAGGTGATGTTTCCTATCGCAAGTCTAAATAACAGTGTAAAAGTAAAGCTAGTCATTATCTGTATGCAGTAAGCAATTCAATGATATATCTCTGCATGCAAAGAATACAATTAACTTGACTCCCCTGAAATCAACCTGGATTAGCCCAGGAGGGACTTTCCTCTCTTATTTTCAAACTCTGAATCTGGTCCATAATTTGATCAAACATTAAGATTTTGAGTTATACCTTAATTGAACCCTGACAGACAGTGGCGTAATTAGGACAAATGATGTTCAGGGCAAATGCCCAAAATGCGCTTCCCCCTCCATGCGTCGCCGCCCCCCTCCCAGAAAAGAAAGAATAAAACCCTGCTAGCCTGATTCTGTGTGAGTCTGAGAGCAGCCGCAGCGCGCCATCCACCCCTCAGTGTGCAGCCGGCAGCTCTGGTCACATGACACACTGCGAGAGTGAACTACTCTTGCAGTATGTCCAATAGGCCGGTACTGTTCGGCTCAACACTGTGGTGGGATGCCGCGCAACAGCTGCTCTCAGGCACATAGTATCAGATAAGCAGGGATTTATTCTTTCTTTTTGACAGAAGAGAGAAAGTTCCGCCCCCTCTTCTCTTCAGTGAAAATGACATTGAGGAGAGGGAACGGATCCTCTTCTCATCTGTGCACTGGTGGTGGGCTTTGTCGGATATGCCAAAGAAGGTTAAATGGGGGAAAGCGCTTGAAAAGTGTGATCTCTTAACAAAATGAAACAATGGTATGTACTTAATTACCAGTTATTATACATGCATAGCGGCATATAGGGGGAAATGGCAGGTCCCAAATGTCAAACTCCTATATGGTAGAGAATGGTATTGACTCTTTGTTCAGAATAAGCCTTCCATATAATTCCACAATCCTAGTGAATAGATGATAAACCAGAAGGAACGCGAGTCTCTAATACGCCAAGCTGGGACATCTCACACAGCTGCCGATCACGAAGACACCAAACACTGTCTGAAGCACTGGAGCCAAAGAGAAGCAGTCAGGATACTCAGCAGAACGGATCAGCTTGACATGTTTCGGGACACTTCCCTTTCCTTTGTCCCGAAACATATCAAAGAGTCAATACCATTCTCTACCATATAGGAGTGTGACATTTGGGACCTGTCATTTACCCCTATATGCTGCTATGCAGGTATAATAACTGGTAATTAAGTACATACCATTGTTTCATTTTGTTAAGAGATCACACTTTTCCAGTGCTTTACCCCATTTAACCTTCTTTAGTATCTTTATGTTTTGGAAAGGTCAGGACCCCTTTGTTTAGTGGAGACTGCTGCAGGTTTGTTTAGCGCTTTTAAAGTGGTATACCCCCTTTTTCTTCCTATTTGTCGGATATGCCCTCTGATGGCACCGATGATGCCTACAAAACCATCAGTCCCAGGGCACATGCCCTACAAAACCCATCATAGTTACAACACTGCTGACAGATGAAGTCATAAAATAATGGAATACTGAGATTTTAAATAATAGTTTAATGGAACACTGAGATTTTTTTTGTCATAGTGTATTGGAAAAATAAGATTAGGAGTCTAAGTATAATGGAACTTTGATAGTTGAATTCAAAATTAAATGTAAAACCTGAGTCATAGTATAAATTCTGACAGTTCTTTGTCATAGTATAATGGAACACTAACAATTGGAGTCATGATATAACAGATCACTGAGATTTTAGGTCATAGTTTAAATGAACATTGACATTTGTAGTCATAATATAATGAAACACTGGGATTTTGAGTCATAATATATTTGAAATATAAGTGTAATAATAAATTCGAATTCTGGGTTTGGAGTAATAATAAAATTAAACACCAACAGATGAAGTAATAATTTAATCGACCACTCTGTAGTCATAATATAATGGAACATTGAATATAATTTAACACTGACAGTTTGAGACATAGTATAATGGAACACTGAGATTTGAAATTAAAGTATGATAGATCACTGACAGGAGAAGTCAAAATATAATTGAACGCTGATATGAGGGTATAAACAGGGGACCTTTAGTGGCAGTCTGTCATTAGCAGAAGGAAGCACAACAAAAAACTTTGATTAATTTTGACAGATTTCTAACAGACATTGTTGTTAATGAGCTGTAAAGAACATTACTAGGGGAACACGTGACTTTATTTGTACATAATACATGCCACGGTAGCCCCAGCCACCTTAGCATTTTGCCGCTTGTGGTACCACAAGTCACAAAGATCCTTAAATAAAATATTTAAGGATATTTTAACTATTGGACACAGAGTCTACCTTTTGCAATAGAGGGTTATGTGACAGCTCCTAGTAAGCAACACACCTTGATAGAACATTTAACCCTTGAGTGGACTTAAAAAGGGTTTTTATTGTGGATGATTGGGGAGTGTGTAAGAAAAATGTATTAATGTTGTGTATACTTACGTGTGATATTTATTGGCATTTAATTTTAATTTGAGGTACTGGAACCCGGATGCGGCCTGCCGTGGTGTCCAAGTATACTTATACTATACTTTATTGGATTCATTTGTATTAAATTAAATAAGGATTTTGACTGGTATAGAGGCTTTCTTCTTTTTCCCTGTTCTCTCAGTACCTGCCCCAGTCCTCTCTAGGAATCTGTCATCTGTGTTCTGGACACGATTCTTGTCTGGGTTTCAGTTATTAGTCGTGTTCAGTTCCAGTCTGCTTCTCTGTTCTGGAACTGTTCCCCTGTCCTGTTTGGTTCTGGTGTTATTCAGTGCTGGTGTCTGTTGTGGTCTGTTCTAGTCTTGTCTCATGTATTATCTGTTTTGTGTTGTGTGTGTGTGTGTATGTGTGTGTATATGTATGTATATATCTGTGTGTGTGGTAACTTACCTTTTTTCTTGTCTAAGCATTGATTTTGCAAGCATCTAGGAATTGTTACTGGTGTTAGAACTGGATTTGGGCCCATTGAAATTATTTGTGTGAATTGTTATGGTAGTGTAGTTTGCTGATTTTAAGTGGGAAAAACCTTCTATTATGTCTGTTTTTGTGCATTACAGTGGTTGTGATGCTTTTCATTTGTGTGAAACAATTTGGAAATTCAGGTGGTGTCCAATATGTCAGAAAATGTCTTTTTGCGGGATGAGATAGCTAAAATGCATGGTGAGATATGTAGGATATTAATATCGGGTTAATGGGACAAGGGGAAGGACAGAAGGTTCTCTAAAATTAGAGTTACAAATGAAAAAAGAGACAATTATATGAGTTGAAACATGATGGGTCTGGTCTCAGATGTTATAAATAAATATAATAACATAAAGATAAACACAAAAGCCCTACTATGCACATAATGCTGGTAAGAAGGTTACAGTTGCGCAATGACACATTGCATCACAACAGGTGATGTATAACATGTGGTGTTGAGGGAACCTGATGACAGGAAAAGGGAATCCCTGAGAAGGTCTGCACTTCTTGTGGGGGATTCTGTTGTTAGGGGTATCCAGCTGGAAAAAGGTTCTGAATTTAGAAATCAGGTGATGTGCTTGTCTGGAGCTACAGCTCCACAAGATAAAAAACACATTTTATTTTAAATAATAATTTTATTAAGACAAAGCAAAGTAAATAGTACAGTATCATTGTAACAATAACATTGTAACAACTTCAGTTTGGTATGCAAAATAACAATAGCAGCAACAAATTCTATGTTACCACAAGAACTTTAACAGTGTATGCACCACATGTAATGTATTATAATGTTGTTCACCTGTTACATGGTTATGGTAAACAAAAAATAATAACACCCATTATTTGGATGTTAGTTAGTTAAACTATGCTAGATCGTAACTGTTAATGATAAATATTCTAAAGACAGCGAGCAAGGAAAGGGAAGTTGATGTCATTATCCACCTTGGGACAAATGACTTGGCCAATGCGAGAGTTGTGGCTGTTAAAGATGAATTTAGAATGTTAGGAGCTGCTCTTTAGCAGGTGGCAAATACTGTTACTTTTTCTGATGTGCTGCCAGTACACAGATTTGCAGAAGGTAGAATGACGCATATTAGTGATTTCAATCTGTGGCTTAAGTGGTGTCATGAGGAAGGATTTGGGTTCATAAAACACAGCCATGCCAACCTGTACAAAAGAGATGGCTTTCACCCATCTTCTGTAGGAACAGATATTCTAAGTGAGCAGTTTGAATGCTTTATAGGAAACCATTTAAACTAGGAGAGGGGGGGCAGTGATACAAATAATAAAAATAGCTGCTCCCCCAACCAAGAAGTGTTGTGTGACCAATCAATAATGACACAGCAACTAAGGGAATAGAGAACAGAAAAAGTTATATAAACATATTTAGCAATAATAATAAATAGAAGAATAGGAGATTCATATTGCAACTTCTCAGAGCAATGTGTGCAAATTTTAGGAGCTTAGGAAATAAAATCCCGTAACTAATTGCAATAATGTCAAGGGATAATATGGATATTGTGTGAATCACGGAATCATGGTGCAATAAAAATCAAGACTGGGACCTAGCTATACCGGGTCATAATTTATTTAGGGAGGATAGAGTAGGAAAAATTGGAGGAAGTGTATTAATGTATGTAAAGGAAGGGTTAAATTCAACTTTAATAGGGAATAATGGAGAAAAAAACCCATAGAAACTCAGAGGGTTGTTCTTCATACTGGATTGATATATTGGCCACCAGTACAAGATGAGGAAATTGACAATGTAAGACATTGCTAAATGGCATTAAAAGGGGAGGTAATAAACATGGGAGACTTTAATCTCAATAATGATATCAAGGCCGATTGAACTGCGCTTCTTCCCAGCCGCAGCTCCAATACCACTCGAGGTATACACCTCCTATACCCTCAATGTCATACCGTTGACACTCCCCACTACAGAGAGTGTCAAATAATTCAACTGAGTTAAAAAATTTGTGGGGTATTGGTGTCTGCGCTTAGGATCACTATATCTTCCCTCTGGTTCCCCAAAGTCCTCTAAGTGTCCAGAAACAAGTTCTTAATGTTCGAAGATGATCCTTGATGTTTTTCTGACTTTCACCCTTGGTTTTTCTTCTTCTTTCTATTTCAGATGCTCCGGTCCGCTTGGAAAAATAGAGAAAACAAAAACTTGGTGTGATAACGTTTCCAATCAGGTAGGTACCACTTCACAAAAAAATGCCTACTTACATTAATTCTATCTTGTTTTCTTTCCTTATTTTAGACCATGCTCTCTCTTTCTTTGTAGATGATATATCTGGATTTTTCTCCTTATCTTTAGATGATCACCTTCCCCCACTCTCCATATATCAAGAAAGGAAGGAAGGAGAATCCTCGTGTAATATCTCACAGGTAAGTATAATGTTACACGCCGGCATAGGCAGCCGGCGTGTAACGCTACTTCCGGGTCTGTGGAACGCAGCGTGCGTTCCAGTGGCCTCTCGCGCACGCGCGGCCTCTCTGTCTTAAACGCTGGCGTTCCTCCACGTGGACGCCGGTGATATTGACTGTCTGGTCCTTCTGCTGATCGGTCTGCTGGCTGTTCTGGGGAATATCCTCGTGTGCCTGGTCTTGCTGGTATTTGTGTGGATGTTTCCTTGTGATACCCTTGCTTGGCTCTCCTTGGGACAACTGTCCAACCTTCTCCTGCTGGCTACCCTCCTGCTACTTACCTAGGTTGGGTTTTCCTGTTACCTGCCTGTGTCTGGCCCCTTTTGTGTGGTACTTACCGGTGCTTCCTGAGAATTTCTACTCACCTCATAGTGGTAGTTGTTACCTTTTCTTATTTTTCTGGTAAAATATTTATCCTGCTATTTGCCACATAGTGGCTGCATTTGTGTACTTTGTCTATACTCGCCACATAGTGGCCTGGTACACTGTTGCTATTGGACATTCAGTTACTGGTCACATAGTGGCTGCATTCTATATTTATTGTCTCTGCCCGCCACAAAGTGGCCTGGTCCTCGGTAGTTATATTTACACTTTGTTACTTGCCACATAGTGGCTGCGCTGCACTGTTGTTTTTTGGTCATTCAGTTACTGGCCATCTAGTAGCTGCATCCAAATTGTCTCTACCCGCCACAAAGTGGCCTGGCTCTTGGTAGTAATATTTACATTCTGTTTCTTGCCACATAGTGGCTGCGTTTTGTGTAGGTTTTGCTACTTGCCACATTCAGGAAAAGGGAATCCCTGAGAAGGTCTGCACTTCTTGTGGGGGATTCTGTTGTTAGGGGTATCCAGCTGGAAAAAGGTTCTGAATTTAGGAATCAGGTGACGTGCGTGTCTGGAGCTACAGCTCCACAAGATAAAAAACACATTTTATTTTAAATAATTATGTTATTAAGACAAAGCAAAGTAAATTTACAGTATCATTGTAACAATAACATTGTAACAACTTCAGTTTGGTATGCAAAATAACAATAGCCAATAGCAGCAACAAATTCTATGTTACCACAAGAACTTTAACAGTGTATGCACCACATGTAACGTATTATAATGTTGTCCACCTGTTACATGGTTATGGTAAACAAAAAATAATAAGCTTGAAGCACACCACCCATTATTTGGATGTTAGTTAGTTAAACTATGCTAGATCGGACAGCGAGTAAGGAAAGGGAAGTTGATGTCATTATCCACCTTGGGACAAATGACTTGGCCAATGCGAGAGTTGTGGCTGTTAAAGATGAATTTGGAAAGTTAGGAGCTGCTCTTTAGCAGGTGGCAAATACTGTTACTTTTTCTGGAGTGCTGCCAGTACACAGATTTGAAGAAGGTAGAATGATGCATATTAGTGATTTCAATCTGTGGCTTAAGTGGTGTCATGAGGAAGGATTTGGGTTCATAAAACACAGCCATGCCAACCTGTATAAAAGAGATGGCTTTCACCCATCTTCTGTAGGAACAGATATTCTAAGTGAGCAGTTTAAATGCTTTATTAGAAACCATTTAAACTAGGAGAGGGGGGCAGTGATACAAATAATAAAAATAGCTGCTCCCCCAACCAAAAAGTGTTGTGTAACCAATCAATAATGACACAGCGACTAAGGGAATAGAGAACAGAAAAAGTAATATAAACATATTTAACAATAATAATAAATAGAAGAATAGGAGATTCATATTGCAACCTCTCAGAGCAATGTGTGCAAATGCTAGGAGCTTAGGAAATTAAATCACGTAACTAATTGCAATAATGTCAAGGGATAATATGGATATTGTGGGAATCACGGAATCATGGTGCAATAAAAATCATGACTGGGACCTAGCTATACCGGGTCATAATTTATTTAGGGAGGATAGAGTAGGAAAAATTGGAGGAAGTGTATTAATGTATGTAAAGGAAGGGTTAAATTCAACTTTAATAGGGAATAATGGAGAAAAAAACCCATAGAAACTCAGAGGGTTGTTCTTCATACTGGATTGATATATTGGCCACCAGTACAAGATGAGGAAATGGACAATTCAAGACATTGCTAAAATGGCATTAAAAGGTGAGGTAATAAACATGGGAGATTTTAATCTCAATAATGATATCAAGGCCGATTGAACTGCGCTTCTTCCTAGCCGCAGCTCCAATACCACTCGAGCTATACCCCCAATGTCGTACCGTTGACACTCCCCTCTACAGAGAGTGTCAAATAATTCAACTGAGTTAAAAAATTGGTGGGGTATTGGCATCTGTGCTTAAGATCACTATACCTTCCCTCTGGTTCCCCAAAGTCCTCTTTAAGTGTCCAGAAACAAGTTCTTAATGTTTGAAGATGATCCTTGATGTTCTTCTGACTTTCACCCTTGGTTTTTCTTCTTCTTTTTATTTCAGATGCTCCGGTCCGCTCGGAAAAATAGAGAAAACTAAAACTTGGTGTGATAACGTTTCCAATCAGGTGGGTACCACTTCACAAAAAAATGCCTACTCACATTAATTCTATCTTGTTTTCTTTCCTTATTTTAGACCGTGCTCTCTCTTTCTTTGTAGATGATATATCTGGATTTTTCTCCTTATCTTTAGATGGTCACCTTTCCCCACTCTCCATATATCAAAAAAGGAAGCAAGGAGAATCTTTGTGTAATACCTCACAGGTAAGTATAAGTTCCACCTTAAGTACTACTTACACTATTTTTGTCTGTGAACTGGATTCCTGGTATGGTTATGTTGTGATCCCGGTCTGTTTCCTGTTCAGGAGGAATTCCTTGGGAGTTCCTTAGGAATAAAACACACACCTCTCCTTGTGCGATATCGGTAGCAACAAATAATAAGGTAAGTAAAATTCTACTCACAGTGAGCCCCTCACTGTGAGTGGCCTTTTAGAATTATAAGCAAATAAAAAATAATAATGACAGGAGTATTTTGCAAAGCAGAAGGAGACTAAAAAGGTTATCAGGGCAGCAAAGGCCTTTTTTAGGTATATAAATAAAAGGTGAAAAACTAAAGGGGTATTGTAAGGCTCAAAACTGAGAGTGGGAGTCTTGTTGAGGGTGGAAAGGCTGTGGCAGGTCATCTTAACAAGTATTTCTGTTTAATACTCAGAAAAAGAAAGAGAGGGGAAGGGACCGCTTTTAAATGGGAAGATTATTAATACAAAGGAGGCAATTACAACTACTATCACTGAGGAGCAGGTAATAAAAGAACTTTTAAAGCTGAAAGTGGATAAATCAATGGAACCAAATGGAATACATCCTAGTGTACTAAAAGAGCTTAGAGGGGTGCTGGCAAAACCATTAACTGAATTATTCAACCAGTCACTAATAACTGGGGTGATTTAAGAGGACTGGAAAATAGCAAATGTCGTCCCTCTGCATAAAAGTGGAAGTAGGGAAGAAGCATCAAACTGCCGGCCAGTGAGTCAAACATCAGTAGTAGGGAAATTGATGGAAACACTGTTAAAGGAACAAATTGTACAGTAACTTAAATCCAGTAACTTACAACCCATCCCAAGCAGCATGAATTCCCTTGGGAAAGATCATGTCAAGATCATGTCAAACAAATCTTATTGAATTTTTTGACTGGGTCAGTAAAGTATTGGATAAAAGAGGAGCTCTAGACATATCTTATCTAGATTTTAGTAAGGCTTTTGACACTGTGCCACATTGCAGACTGTTAAATAATCTGGAAACTTTGGGATTGGATTTAAAGATAGTTGCATGGATACGATCATGGTTACAGGATAGACAACAGAGGGTTGTAGTAAATGGTATCTTTTCTGGGGATGGTGAAGTCACCAGTGGAGTATCCTATGGTTCTTTACTTGGACCAGTGCTATTTAATATCTTTATAGGTGATATTGCCTGTGGTATCGAGGGGAAAATATGCCTTTTTGCAGATTACACAAATATATGTAACAGGGTAGACATGCTAGGAGGGGTACACAAAATGAGGGATGATCTAGGTAGACTGGAGGAATAGTCAAGATTGTGGCAACTGCAGTTTAATGCCAAAAAATGATAAATCAAAACAAAAACCCAAAAGCTTAATATATAATTAATGGAACTAGATTAGAAACTACTGACATGTGATTTAAAGGTAGTCAAGGAATATAACAAAGCAGTGAGAAAAGCAAGTCAGATGCTTGGTTGCATAGGAAGAGGAATTAGTAGCAGAAAGAGAGAAGTAGTGATGCCCCTTTATAGATCATTGGTACGACCTCACCTAGAATAATGTGTTCAGTTCTGGTGGCCATATCTCCAGAAATACATAAATACATTAGAGACTGTGCAAAGAAGAGCAACTAAAATGGTCCATGACATGTGTCACAAAACATACCAAGAAAGGCTATAGGAACTAAACATGCATAGCTAGGAGAGAGAAGGGGGAGTGGGGATATGATAATAGCT
>WWET01000024.1:531673-552398 GCA_011038615.1 Limnodynastes dumerilii
CTGCTCAATGCAGAACCTTCTGTATGAGCTGCCAGTCACCGGAGCATGGGGGATAACCAGCGTCTCTCTCCAGTCTGGTGCCAGTCTGTGCCGCATCCCCCCATTGATGCATTGCACCGGCCCTGACAGACACACCCTTTGGCAGAAAGGCAAAGACCCCCCCCAGAAACAATAGACAATTTTTATGGTAATAATAAATAACAATTTTGTTCATCAACTTTAGAATGCAGAAAACTATACTAAAAGACTAAGTGAATTGGGAAAAAATAAGAAAAAAGCAAGCTATTTTAATTCGTTTAATTCATTTAATAACCCTTTATACAATGTCTGACATCTGCTTAAGGAAGTGATTGATTTTGCACTTAAATAAGTGGAGCCCTACTATGTACTACATTCCTATATACCTGGTATGTTGTTCTAAATATAACGTGGCATAACAGGTTCATCAAGCAACGAAAATTGCTGCACATTTTTGCAGCTATGTTATTTTCTTTCTGGGTATACAGTTGTTTATGAAAGTCTTGTAAGTCTCTAGAGATATTTGCTCCTTTCTGCACGAGATCCATCCTATATTCTCAATATTGGAGGGGCTTCGGCACTTTGCTAGCAAGTTGGACAAGAGACGACTGGGTTTGATAAATCTTGTTCGATAACCAACCTGGGACACAATAGTATCAAATCACAAGTATTTACATAGGATTTGTTATATTTTTTTAGTAAAGGAAATGCCAAAATAATTATGGATTTGACACATGCTCGGTATTAGATTAGGCAAAAGTGTTCCATGTGGCTTCCAGCATATCATTTTAGAGAATTAGCCAAATAAGCAGGGAAACGCAGAAGTCTATATTTACAATTATGTTTTGAATGCTAATGAAACACATGCACCACAGCAGGATCTAAATGGCAAATAAGCTTAATGGGCCAGATCCAGACCTACGTCTGTGTTACGAACTAGTGCGAATCGTATTTACGCAAGCGTAAATACTATGCACTACCCCAGGCACTCCCAGCAGTCGTCCGTAATTACACTGCTTTACATCTGCTGAGCGACTACGCATGCGCAGTAGCTCATTTACGCTATGTACGTACCATTTTGGCACGTTGATTGCGTACATGTGGTCTTTAAAGACATACATAGCGTAAATGAGCTACTATGCAGCGTAGTAGCTCCATTAATAGTACTGCGCTCTTAAGATGCATTCTTCTTAAGTGTGAATCCAGCCCTATCTGTGTGCAGTAAGCAAAACCAAAGATGTAACCCTAAAACAATATTATAATAATAAGATATGGTTACCCGCGTTTCCCTTTAGCAGCTGTCATAAAACTCTATAAAGAAAAAGTTCCACAAGGTGGAAAATCTCAAATGGGATAATCCAACTCAAAACATACAATATGCAAATAAGAAAAAAGAGATATAACTGCGCTTAATACAGTATAACAGTACAAATAGAAGTGTAAAATATAAAATGTCCAACCAATTCTCTCAATTTCCAAAGGTTATATGAATGATTATTGTGTCCCTTAATCTTCAAAAATTATGTTTTCTCTTCCCTTCTTCTATCTGTTTGTATTAATGAAGATTTTCTTTCACATAGAAGAAAAAACAGAGACAGACCCTAGTGTGACACGTTTCCCAACAGTTTAGTAAAAGCACTTCATGTACTGCACTCACGCTTTCCTCCTCTTGGATTGTAGGCTTATAGAAAATCGTGAAGTGTCCGGCCTCTTCTTCCTCTGCTGACGTGTCCTATAGGTTTGATGCTTCACACGGGTACATGGAAATATAAAAAAAGGAACTCCCCTAGTGTAATATGTTTTTCACAATGGCAGGGTATTTATCCAAATTACTCCATACAAACAGATAGAAGAAGGGAAGAGAAAATATAATTTTTGAAGATCGAGGGACACAATAATCATTCATATAGCCTTTGGAAATTGAGAGAATTGGTTGGACATTTTATATTTTACACTTGTATTTGTACTGTTATACTGTATTAAGCGCAGTTATATCTCTTTTTTCTTATTTGTAAAGATGTAACCGTGAATGCAAAGATTATAATTAACTTGCCCCCCCCCCCCTGGAATCAACATGGTTTTTCCCAGGGGTAACTTTCCTTTCTTATTTTCAATCTCTGAATCAGGTCCAATATGTGCATCTATGACTCTAGAATGGAAAGATATGGGTAGCAGATTTTATTTCAGCCAGAAGAAAATACCATGAGCAGGTGACAGGATCAAACATCTATTCCAAGTACAATTGATTTGATAATTACTTAAATTTAAGTTTAGGTTTAAAAATTATAACATTTATTAGTATATATTAAAAATATTCAAGATCCAGATATAAATACCGTATTTCCCCATGTATAAGACGCACCTTTTTTAGACCAAAAATAGGTCTAAAAATCAGGTGCGTCTTATACAGGGGATGTAACACTAAACGTACCTTTTCTGTCCCTCCAGCTGTCCCTCCGGTAGTTTCAGGCTCTCTCCACCGCAGCTGTGACTCTGGCTGTCTCCCTCACGTCGCGCACTGTACATAGACCTAAGGTCACACAACGTCATTGTACAGCGCGCACTGCGAGGGAGAGAGGCTGAGTCAGAGCTGCGGTGGAGAGAGCCTAAAACCACCGGAGGGACAGCAAAGGTAAGTTCAGTGTTATATCCCCATATCCCTTCTATAAGATGCACCCCATTTTTAATAAAATAATTTTTTTATTTAGGCTCCAAAAACGGGGTGTGTCTTATACAAGGGAGCGTCTTAAACAAGGGAGCGTCTTATATGTGGGGAAATACGGTAATATTAATTATTTATGCAGAAGGAGAAATGGGTAGAGAATAGAGGAGAGGTATGTGGCAATGATGGCAGCGAAATATAAAAAGAAAATGTATTTAAAATGAGACACAAGACATAGTGATTATTAAGAACAAAATGGGGAGGCCATAAATAGGTGAATAAATTGTTCCAATGACCAAAGCATATATTGAATAAGTGCTTGTAGTAAACACATTTTTGCAGCTCTATTGTATAATATTATCCTTATTACTATTAAATGTAATTAAAACACAGATTGGTAGTGTAGCAAATACTGTGTTCACTGCAAGAGGATACTGAAATTCTTTTAACGATTGTATCAATTATATATGAGAATGAAAAGATATTCTAGTATCTCTTGCAGGCATCACTGCACATATACATTGGGCCTGATCCAGAAGTACGACGATGCGCTGTGCTTACTAAAGCACAGCGTATCGGCGTCTCTAACTCCCCCCACCCACCTTCACTAACCTTAACGTAGTAACGCTGGGGGGACGCCCCCTCCAGCGTCACTACGCTGTTCCTACGGAACGCAACATCTGCCCGTCGCATACGCAGATCGGCCTTACAGCCGATCTTACGCTTACGCCTGCCGTAGCTAGGACGGCGGGCGCAGTTCTGGATCAGGCCCATTGTAACTAACTGAGATTGCCCACTTCTATATATATAGAAAAACTTCCAAAGTAGTAAAATGGCTTAATGGAATAGTAATGTCTGCTATCCGTTATTCTGCTGGTATGGAAGCAGTTCTCAATTAAGGAATAGACGGCAGCCTTCATACAAGGAAGTACTGTCCGTAAATAGTGAAAGGATTATAGCGAGTGAGCCCACCACTAAATAACCTTCGTAGTGGAAGGATGAATTAATATAGAGTTAGGCAAAAAAGTTAGATTAAATGCGGTCAAAGGAATAAATTTTAGTAAATTAACAACAAAGTCCCCCCATAGTAAACGCCAACGTGCGTTTCGCTCAAAAGGCGAGCTTTCTCAAGGCATCAACGGGTCTGCTATCAGGTAAGTAAATTCAACCAATCATCTAACTTTGGAAAAGTTCTGCCCTCCTAATTGTCCAACCTGGAACAGGCAGTCAGAGTATCGGGAGTAACTCTCCCGATCTTAATGATTGACACTCTATTTAACCAATAAGAAAAAGAGGAAAGCGAGAAAAGGAAAATATACATTATGTAAATCAAGCAAAGGAATGTAAACAATATGATCACCAGATAGCGGATGCAGATGATGGTATAATAAATTGTCTTGTTTATTCAGTGCAATAATAACAGAAGTATGATCTATTCTATCTACCGCGCTCCCAGATCTGCCTACACTATTATAAGTAAAAAGTAGGATATCTTATATATAAATTAATACGATCCAATGAATGAGTGCACTATGATAATGGATAATTATTTGAGATGTCATAGCTCCCAAAGCTACCTACACTATTATAAGCTAAAATATCTTGTAAACAAATTACTGTGATCTAATGAATGAGTGCACTGTGACAATAGAAATGAATTAATATATCAGAATACTATAGTAAAATTAAAAGTGAGAAAAATAAGTAGTGAATGTGATACAATTAATTATATGTATAGTGAAAATAAAACAAAGAATTAATAGTATAAAAGTGATTAAAAAATGAATAGTATAAAAATACTTAAGAAATAAATTATTTGCAAAAATGAAATATCTGGGGGTGTGAAAGAATGAGTGAAAGTGTGAGATGGATGAGTGAAAGTATAAAAAGGAATGTGTTTAATATCACTTGGATATGAAAACTAGTGAGTGATATATTTTAAAGGGAAGACCAGTTAAGAAATTTTATTAAATATTATTATTATTATTATTAACAGGTTTTTATATAGCGCCCACAGATTACGTAGCACTTTACAATGTTACAATCTTTATAACAATACTGGGGAATAACAGACAGACTGGGTGGGTAAGAGGGCCCTGCTCACAGGCTTACACTCTATAGGACAATGGGTTTGATACATAAGGGCAAGTGCTATATATCACACAATGGACCAGCCAGGGTGNGCACGTGTGCAAAGAAAATTAAAGCCTAAGGACCTAAATAAAAATATTAAATATAGAATTGTGTCTTAGTGCTGAAACCAATTAGATATCTAATAAATAGTCAATTCAAAATAAAACTATGATAATAGTAGATATTAGAATATATTATAATTAAAAAAGGAAAATCATCTTCGGTACATATAGTTATAATGAATACAAGCATATAATCCCATTATATTTATCAGATCAGAAATAAAATTGTCCAATTCATATATAAGTATAGGTAAGTCACGGAAGGGTAGATATAATTGGTAAGTCTTAAATTAATCCAGGAACACTGTAGAATTATTTTCTTCATTAAGCCCTTCAGGGCTCATAGATCCTAACTCAAATATCCATTTGACTTCATTCCTGAGCAACTCCTTATCCAGATCACCATCCCTAATACCCAAATTGATTTTTTCAATGCCAAATGCTTTGATATCCTTCGGGTTGGCTTCATGGACAGCAAGGAAATGTCGGGCAATTGGGGTAAGTTTTTTTAGTTTGTCTCGGTCAGAGTGTGCATTTCTAACACTACCCACATGTTCCAAGATCCGTTGCTTTAAGGGTCGACGTGTTTTGCCCATGTATCTCTTCACACATGGGCAGATTAGGCAGTAAATAACTCCTGCACTCCTACAATCTATGTAGTCCCTGATTTGGAACACGCTGTCATATTTATCCCTGATTGTCATGGTTTTAATCATGTGAGCACATGCCTTACAGTGCCCACAACTATGCGAACCTCTTTTCTTGTTCTGCTTAGTAGTTCTATCATCAAAATGACTGGTGATCTTTAAGATTCCTGGATCTTTTCCAGCTCATTATTACTCCCTCTGGTAATACATCATTCAATTTTAGTTCTGTGTGTAACACATTCCAATGTTTTTGCAGTTTGTTCCTTATTTCTTTCCAGTATTTATTAAATTGTGTTGTAAACCTAAGAGTATTAGTTTCATCGGTTTCTCTGATTTTGGGAACCAATAGAGATGACTCTTCCTATTGTTAATTTTATAATGGGCATTTTTAATGACTCTGTTACTGTAACCACGAGTCCTCAATCATTCACAGAGTTCAACAGATCTTGTTTTAAAAATCATATCATCGGAATAGTTTCGCCGCAATCTCGTAAATTTCCCCATTGGTATCCCCTTGATAGTGGCTGGCAGATGTGAACTCGAAGCTTGTAGCAGTGTATTGGTAGCTGTAGGCTTTCTATAAGTATCAAAACTAAAAAAGAAAGTGTAGAGTCCCTTAAAAGCGCTATTTCTGACTGCAGCTACAAATACCCTATAGAGTGTCCAACTCTAAGAACAAAAAGTACCTAAAAATGGGGGGAGGGTATTGGTAATCAGCGCAGATGGATAAAAATATATATGTATTGCGTTAAAATAATGTATAACATACCAATATCATGACCTATGTACCACCTAGTATGCAAAGCATATGGGTGGAGAATAAATGCAAATAGGCACAAATAAATCTTAGGCTAAATAAAACCAATGAAAAGGTATCAATATACCTGGGAATTCCAATACAGCCTTAAAATCCATAAAAAAGTAAACCATAAAAATATATTAAAGACACATATACAATGCTTCCAAAAATATTAAATTGGTATTCCAAAGTCCATAGATCCTCAATGGGCAAAGATATTAGTAGTTCCCAAAAAGCTAAAGTCCATATTAGAAAAATAGTCCTTGAAACTGTGTATAGGACGTCCAGCTACCGATGTTAAACTCAGTCCGATAAGCAGGTACCTGCTGTAAGGGGATCCCCTGGATGCCACAAAGTGAGGAAGACTTGACGCGTTTTCGGGCGTGGCCCTTTTTCAAAGGTGAACTTCCTTCACTGTGGGAGCAATATAAATAGTATCAGGAGCAGCTGTGGATGATAACGTGGTACATAGCGTTGCCATGGATGTGTTCGTACACTTCCGGTTACGGACCCATAGCGAGTCATGATGTAAATGGTTCTGGTAACTCTGGCAATGAAGATCAACTTCCGGTTTAGGATTATCGTATAAACCGTCCTATTTGGCGCTGTTAGGTTGCTATGGAGAGGAGTAAACTTCCGGGGGAAAGAATCCTCTATGTGCACCGATGCTCACAACTGAAAGGTTCCTGTTTGCATTAGCCATTTTTCATATTTAACATAAAATACATTTTATGTGGTATGCCATGGTTTTAACATTGTAACAATTTATTTTAAACTTGGAACACATTATATATTGAAGATAAAAACCTTTTATGTTAATTATAAAATATAAAAAACATATAAAATATAGGATATAAGAACCTACCAACCCAAATCAGGGTCTTTATATACAAAAGTTTTCTTACCCCCATAATAGTTGGCCCTAATGGAAAGGAATAAATAAATAATATAATTAATTTACCTTATATTCTAAGAGAGGGGAAAGGAGCTGGGATTAAGTACTAACCTACTAGGTTTATTTTCTAGGGCTAGAAATGGGGAACATACACGTTAGGCATAGTGGGGATAGGAAAAGCGCCGTATGGCTTCTCTAACCTAAGCTTAATATACCAAACATATAATGCGCTCCTTCTTTTACCCAATTTTCCTCTCCCTATATTTTTGGATATACAGGTGGGAATATACATTAAATCGTGTGAATCTCAATAGCTTAAGATATATGATCATCTCACTCCTATAGTATTAGTGGTGATGAAAATGTGAGCCAATTGAGGACACAAATGAAGGTGTATATCAAAAATAATAATAATAGTAAAAATGCAAAATATAAAGAATAATAATGATAATAAAATTTAGGAGACAAGATTGTATTTCGTGAAATCAAAACAAAATTAAAGTGTATTTCACAAAATAGGAATAATACTTCCATAGGTTTTAAATATAACAAGTGATTATTTTAAAGACCTTTGATTCGGTCCCTATATATCTGGTGTATTAAAGTGCCAAAGCGTGCATAAACATAAATACAATAATACATTTAAATGTACACTATATGATTATAACATCATTCAATTTTAGTTCTGTGTGTAACACATTCCAATGTTTTTGCAGTTTGTTCCTTATTTCTTTCCAGTATTTATTAAATTGTGTTGTAAACCTAAGAGTATTAGTTTCATCGGTTTCTCTGATTTTGGGAACCAATAGAGATGACCTCTTCCTATTGTTAATTTTATATTGTGCATTTTTAATGACTCTGTTACTGTAACCACGAGTCCTCAATCATTCACAGAGTTCAACAGATCTTGTTTTAAAAATCATATCATCGAAATAGTTTCGCCACAATCTCGTAAATTCCCCCATTGGTATCCCCTTGATAGTGGCTGGCAGATGTGAACTCGAGGCTTGTAGCAGTGTATTGGTAGCTGTATGCTTTCTATAAATATCCGTTTCAAGAATATAATAGTTTCCCACAAAAATTTGCAGATCAAGGAAATTGACAGTATTTTTGTTGATATTTCTAGTCAGTTTGAGATTAAGAGTATTGATATTGAGAAGATCTATAAATTGTCTCAATAATTTCCTCTCACCTTCCCATATAATGAACAAGTCGTCTATGTAACAAGACCACATTAAGATGTGTTTAGTACATATGGAGTGTTCTTCACAAAATACCATTGTATCCTCCCACCACCCAAGGTACAGGTTTGTGTATGTGGGGGCACAAGCTGCCCCAATAGCTGTCCCTCGTACCTGAAGATAATAAGTATTATTAAAGACAAAATAGTTCTTAGTCAAGATGAAATTTAAAAGTTTGAGAATGAATTCGTATTTATCCAACATCAGAAAGTGCTTAACAGCCTGCAAACCTTGGTTGTGGGAGATACTGGTATAAAGAGACTCCACATCTAATGTACAGAGCCATGTATTTTCATCAATAGACAGACCTTCAAGTTTCCTCAAAATGTCTGAGGTATCCTTGGTGTATGATGGGAGTTGGAGTACATAGTTTCTCAAATAGTGGTCAACAAAAATACTGCTCTTTTCTGTTATTCTACCTATGCCAGTCACTATAGGTCGACCTGGGGAAATTTTATCGTTCTTGGGTATCTTAGGTAGCAGGTATAGAGTTACTACCTTAGCATCTGTCACTTCTAAATAGTCCTTTTCTCGTTTGTTAGTTATTCCATTTTGGTGTGCATGTTCTATCATAAGGTCTTGAAGTTGTTAGTGGGATTAAATGTAGTCTTGTTTAGCAACAAGCATCAGAGAGTTGACGTTTTGCTTCGTCCATATATAAATGTCTGTCCCAAATGACTATATTGCCCCCCTTATCGGAGGGCTTGATGAGGACATCTTTCCAATCCTTCATTTCTTCCAGAGCCTGTTTCTCTTTAATACTAATATTGCTCAATTTGAAAGGTTTATGTAAAAACAATTGATCAAAGTCTTCTGATACAAGTTTCTTAAAAACCTGTACCGTAGAACTTATATTGATGTTCGGGCAGAAGTTAGATTGTTTCTTAAGGGTCTTCAAAGGGACTTCTTGGGGAATGGAAGTTGTCTCAACATCAGAGTCCTTATTCAACTCTTCTAATATTTGTAGGGCTTGCAATTCATCCTCATCATAAAGGGAAGAAGATAGATTGTCTGAAATCCCTTGTTCTTTATTGTTGTTAAAAAAAAAAAACATTTCAGTAATTGTTTCCTTGTGAAGAGTTCAAGATCTTTTTCTAACAGGAATCTATCAAAATCCCCATAGGGCAGTGGTTCCCAAACTTAGGGTCTCCATATTTTTTTTCAAGGCACCCCTAAGACAAAAATAGAATACAATACAATAGGAAATAGAAACATTAAAAGTAAAAAAAAAAGACCCCTGGAAAGTATTCTCATTTGATCCTCAGTCAGAGCCTTATCCGATAAGTTAATAACTTGTAAGGATGAAGTGACTACCTCCTCATCTGTCGTTTCCCCTTGTGATGTTTCCATTCCCATTCTCTCAAATCTCTTTTTCTTGTGTTTCTGCTCTCCCCTGCTTGTTTTTCTGAATGGTTTCCTGTGAGGCATTCTCACATGAGAATGAATAGTCAATCATTTTTTTTATCTTCACTATTTTATGAGCTGCTTACCTTTGAGGTACTTGTACCTATTGTTTTTTTTCATTGAAATTAATATATATTTTATGTCAACTGTATTGATATAGAATATTTTCATGTGAAGGTTCCATCATATCACATTCAGAGCCTTGATAATTACTAGAATCTGTATCTACCTCAGTTTTCCCCACTTTCTGTTTTTAATCACGCATATTGTCTTGTGCATCACATATTTGTAGTTATTTTTATAATTATTTTGCTGGCATCAGTTGCCAATATGTTTCCTGAGATAACTGAACTCACCTATATCCAGAATCAATAGTCAATATATCAGACAGTGAATTACAGTATAACATTTTTTTCTTTTTAATTGATATTTCAATAAAATGTTGTGGATTTTAATTGAATCTATCACTGTTTATCTATAAGGAGGCGTGAGTGCACCTTAGAAACTCCCTTCCTTTCTCCTTTTTTCTTGTAAAGGGGACTTGATGATGCAATTTGTGCCTTGAAGCCCCGCCCCATCCCTATTAACCTAATATAATTAAAAGTCAGGGGACTGGGCTTAATGATGTGGTTTGCATAATTCACGTTGTAAAGCCCCACCCCCTGCATGCATCTCCTGGAGGAATGCTATTAAAAGTCATCAACCCTGCTCTAGCTGTTTGGGAGACATGGTCAGCAGTGACCTCAGAAATGGTATATCTGTCATCTGGATCTCAATACTTGAGTAAACATTGAGTTAACATTATCTTATTTGCGAGAAGCATTAACCTATGGCATTAGAATTATATGAAGCAGAAGACACAAACCTGTAATCCAGCATATTTAACATTTTAGATTCAGATTCCCTTAAATGGATCTCTTGTAATAAAACACTATCAATTTTTAATTAATAGCTTAAGAAACCTCTCCATTAGAAAAGAATACAGACAAATGCCCACAAACACTAAAGGGAAATATACACTCAAAATATTGCGACCCCTGGGGTCAGGTAAGAAACTTGGGTAAGGGGGTACCACCTACTCCCCCTAATCCCATGACTCAATGCACAGTCAATGAAACAACAATTATAACCCTAGTTATATCTAAGCGCCCCCTGCTTCAGCCTGCATAAAAACCGTGGTAGTTCTAATTTCTTCCACAATAATTCAAAGATTTCTTTCACAATAGTTCGTAAATGTCCACTTTGTCTGTATGCAGTGAGTAACTCTTAGATAAATATCAATTGTTCAAGGAGTTACTCACAATCTCAGTCCTTTCTTTGTCCCAAATTCTGAATCCAGCACTCCTTAAATCCTCACTTTGTCTATATTCGATGATATAGGGGTCCTTCCACTTCTTATTCCCTCAGAATAAAGAGCAGAAAACAAAGATCTTGTGCAGCCAGGTAAATAAGCTCTTCTAACCAACTATTTACACTTTGTTTCTCTTGGTTTTCAAGCTTTAGGTGTGTTCCTTTATTTTCCTCAGACCTTGCGTCCTGTCTCCTGGTATGCGATGCCGGCGCCGGCGATCACAATCCTTCAGGACAAAGAACGGGAAAAGATCTCGTGCAGCCAATAACAGAAACAGTCAAGTACACTTCTCTTACAGGATACTCACACTCCATCCGTCTTTATTCCAAGCTCCAACAGTAATCTTTCACTTTCTCCTTTAGATCTTTGGTCTCGAGCGTCCTGCTTCCTGTGGAGTCCTCCTGAGCCTCCGACCTCGACTTCCAACCTCAATGTCGTCCCCGAGAATAAAGGAGAAGAATATCTAGTGCAACCAGTCGCCAATTAGGTAAGTACAGAGAAATGAAAACCACTCACACTTTTCCCCCTTTCCAGTAAGCATGTAATATCTCTCCGCTCCTCTGTACAGATCCTCCACACTGAAAGTATGACCCGCAGCCAGTCCTTATATCCACGTCTCTCCTGGGTTACTGATCCTATATTCTGGGTCACTGTTCCTAACTGTTTAAATCTCAGTTATCAAATAAAGCAAATTTTTAATTCCGTTTTGTCTCTCGTTTATTACAATAAAATTGTTAAAATACTTCATACAGTTCAAGAGAATTCTTCAGTAAAAAACTGTATTAATCTTCCCTTATTGGGGGAGGGGGAAATACCCCTACCTTTTAAAAACTCCCACAAGACAGACATTTATGAACTATTGTGAAAGAAATCTTTGAATTATTGTGGAAGAAATTAGAACTACCATGGTTGTTATGCAGGCTGAAGCAGGGGGCGCTTAGAGATAACTAGGGTTATAATTGTTGTTTAAATGCCCACAAATTGCTATTGCCATGATCAGTAAAATTGTAAGGTGGATATCCTAATATCTTGACATGTTGGTCCTCCTAATTGTGTCTGCACATCAGTACACAATGTATCAGTATAGCACAGAATTTCTGATCGTGGATTTGGAAAAACTGTAAATATTTTAACAACAATAATAAGTAACACAAGACAGAAAAAAATGAGCATAAGATTGTAACACTTTACACACAGACCAACTAAATGGTATGCACCTTGTAGGAGTAGAAGATAGCAGACCTTCAGACAGTGCAGTCTTGGTGCAGTGGGCAGAGAACCAGATGCAGAATGATTTTAGCATGGTGGAGCAAGCATGAAATCCAACAATGTCAAGGAACAGGTATCCAGGAAGAACAGGAAAAGTAGATAGAGGAGAAACATAGAAATTTAGGGCGTTATAAGCAGATGAATAGAATTTAAGGACACTAAGTCAGCAGGCTGAAGTTACTTGTGGTCTGACATAAGAAGGAGTAAAAATGGGGCTTATACAGGAAAAAGTAGTCATATGATCAACCAAACCAGGAAAAGGTAAGTACGGCTGGCATGCGAAATGTAAACAAGTAAAATAAAACCTGTACACAATCATGCAAGGACACTACTGTACACCAAATCAGAGAAAACAACAGCTAACCTCAAGAATAGACTTTGGGCTCCAGGAATCAGCTACTATTTTAGCTAGAAACTAGATATGTTTTCAGCGCTCAGAGTAAAGAGAGAGAAATAAAACAAACAAAAGGGGATCTCCAGCTGCTTTAAAGGGGTGACCAACCCCAGGTAGGAAGGAAAAGCGCTCAGAGATCCTCTTTCTAAATAATAATCAATGTTTATTTATTGTAAATATCTCAATTAAAATAAATAGCTATAGTTCATAAAAAATTCCAGTGATAAAAATCCATTGGAGAAAAGAGCTTAAACTGTAATGTATATCAATTGTTGAACCTATGGAGAGATTCAATTGCATACTCCTATAGGTACACAATATGAAAAGAGATTGTAATCCAAGTAGGGTAAATATCAAAAAGTATGTTGCGGTTATATAGCGGTGTATATATATTGGTACAAAGGCAGCATGTAACAAATCACTCATCCAATCTAAGAAGCGTGCACGATATTAGGATGTTCTTAGATACAGAGACCGCTGCGGTGCACTTGTAAATTCCAATTAGCAAACAGCCGTGTGAGCTGACTATAGAGAACTCAATACGTTTATTAACAAACTGTTCAACATATAAAGCAATATAAAAGAATATAAACATAACAATAGCTAATGTGTACCGAATATCTGTGTAGATACATACTTATTTCAAATAAATATAAAAAGAAAATAAGAAAATTAATTTATAGTAGGCAGTAAATTATAAAACATCATACAGAATATTTATATCTCCAGGTACAAAAACATATATTCAGTGTTAGTTGTAATAATAAAGAACTATAGACTCATATATACATCTTATAAACAACATATTTTTATCTTTCTATCTTTAATTCTTTTCTTTGAAGGGATATAGCATTATCACAATGCTATATCCCTTCAAAGAAAAGAATTAAAGATAGAAAGTTAAAAATGTATATATAATACTTCTAAGATTCCAAGTAGTTTGTTATGTAAATAAATCAGTAAATAATACAAAATATAAATAAAAAAATTATTTGTTTATATTTTTTTATATTGCTTTATTAATTATTTATTTTCTGAATGTTATTTATTATAATTATGATTAAAGTCAATAAGAATTTTTTGTTATGATATCAAATGGGATGATGCATTTTTAGGCTAATATATTGCGTATTTTTATGAATTTCTGTTGATAATTAATTAACAAACAAACAAACAAACACCTGAGTGAATATACATGTGAGCCTAAGTAGAGGTAGGATGGACTCGGTTTCATCACTTTATTGCTTCCTGATGAAACCCTCGGGAGAAATGTGTAGAAGCCTCTCACTCAGCTTTACTCTGTCTACTATCAGCACAGACTTTAAACGCTCCACGTTATTAATTTCGCATGGAGGGACTTTCAAATACAGATCGGTGAACGAATAGCGGCTATACCGGAATAACAACCAGGAACCGGGTAACACTCATATCACTCATTCTCATATCTTTCTGAAATCTATTACAAGAATGTGGTGCATATGATAGACTGTTGAACAGTTTAATAAGCTAACGTATTGAGGTCTCTGTAGTCGGCTCACACGGCTGTTTTCTAATTGGAATTTACAAGTGCACTGCAGCGGTCTCTGTGTCTAGGAACATCATAATATCATACACGCTTCTAAGATTGGATGAGTGATTTGTTACATGCTGCCTTTGTACCAATATATATACTGCTATATCAACGCAACTAACTTTTTGATATTTACCCTATTTGGATTACAATCTCTTTCCATACTGTGTACCTATAGGAGTACGCAATTGAATCCCTCCATTGGTTCAACAATTGATATACATTACAGTTTAAGCTCTTTTCTCCATTGGATTTTTATCACTGGATTTTTTTTCTATTGCCTGTATGTGAACTTTCAGCAATTCTGGGACATAACCAAATTGGTTCTATTCAGCTAATTAATATATTAATATATTAATAATTCATCTACTTATCCGTTTTTATTGTGAATATATGTTTTTATACTTATGACAGAGTATGAACTATAGCTATTTATTTTAATTGAGATATTTACAATACATAAACATTGATTATTAATTTAGAAAAAGGATCTCTCAGCGCTTTGTTTGTCTATATATTTTACTATTTTAGTTGCCTTGTCTTGAAGTTAAATTAAACAGTTATCATATAGCGGGTGCAAAAAGTGCAAAAAAGGAGGAGAAAAAAAATATATGTGACTAAAAAAAGGAAATAAAAAAAATTCAATATTAAATGGATGTACCGATAAATATGTGAAAAGAAAAAAACAAATCTAGTTATTTAAAAACGTAAAAGAAGTCTCTCATCAAACTAAATCAACTGACAAAAAGAAAAATTCTCTACAAGTGATATATTAAATGTTCAGTGTAAGGATCAAAGAGAAAAAATAAATACACAGGGATAAAAAGAATGGACTGGCAAATGTGCTTATGGTTCTGTAGTTTCAAAAAAGCCTGTGTCCAATATTGCCAAGCCCTAGTGTGATTTTCGTAC
Organism: Limnodynastes dumerilii; assembly: GCA_011038615.1. Taxonomy (NCBI): domain Eukaryota; kingdom Metazoa; phylum Chordata; class Amphibia; order Anura; family Limnodynastidae; genus Limnodynastes; species Limnodynastes dumerilii. The sequence goes on from WWET01000024.1 coordinate 547,031, forward strand.
TTAAGGGATCCTCATTATTTCTAAGTGGTCCAATGTCTTTATTCTTCTAATAATACCATAGACTGAGGGTGAGTATATTGATATATGAACTTTATGGCACTCTCCTGGTTAATAAAATGCCTCTTTCAATGCAATCACTTGTTTGTATTTCTTCTTCTTAGAGAAGTATAGAATTGGTAATATCCTCTATCCATTTTTAAGAAGGCCAACAATGTTGGGGCATCTTCTTTCCTACGGATATCATATATAAAGAGAGAGCAGGAAATACTCGCAATATGTAAAATCAATGGAAATAATTTATTAAAACATAAATACAAGAGATCGTAAAGTACAAAAGATTATACTCTAAAAGCACTACAAAATAAGTATTAAATATAATACGTACCAAAAGGTGGAGAGGTGAGATGCTAAAGATGTTATACCTGGGATTAATTAATTTACTGCTATCCTTGTTGAACTTAACCACCCTGTAAGTATTCCTGACATGTTTCGACATGTAGTCTTTATCAAGGTATTGGGGGTAAAGATGACTGTCCACATTTATATAGGAAATTTACGTTCTAATGCCGATATCTGATTAGTGCATTATCATCTTTTTGGAACTAGTGATGATTTGAGGGTAAGTTTAATGGGGATGAAGTCCACCTACAATGTAAACAATAAATTTGGGAATTCTTAAGAACAAATAAGATAGATCTTTTAAACATTAAGGGTCAAATGCCCATGCATAAAAGATAGAAATAACAATGGTATTGTGCACAGGGCTGCCACCAGCAAATTTGGGGCTCAGGACACAATGTGTGACATCACATGGGGGTGGGGTTCCACAGACCAGAAGAAGTTACAAAGTGCCAATGCGCAGGGAAGTTCTCCCTATGCATCAGCACTCTGTGGTTCAGCCTGTCAGGGACCGATACTAGTAGGAATGGCTGATTCCTACTAGTATCTATACATTTCTCTACAGTGTCCCGGGCAGACAGAGAGGGGAGCCTGGGGCTCCTGGGCTCCTTCTATGTTTGGGCCCAGGACACTAGTCTCAGATGTAAGCAAGCTGGAAACATCAAGGCAAACTTACTTTGCTCTTTGGCAGAATAAATTACAGAAAAATCCTTTCTTTCACTGGTCATCTCTGTGGGATGATCTTGAAACATGCGCAGACCTTTTTCCTCCTAAATCAGAGCTTGGATTTTCTTTAATATTTAAAACATTTCTTTATTTAACTCAGACTGTGGATATTGCAATTTTCAGAGACAAAGGGCCTGATTCACACTTAAGAAGCTTCTGCTTCTTAAGTGTGTATCTGGCTGAAATGACCTACTGCGCATGCGTAGAAGGTCATTTACGCTATTTACATAGATCGGTATGTAGATAGTGTAGTAAAGACCGCACAAAGTCATTTACATCCAAAGAGGCGGCGCTATGCCGCCTTTGGGTGTTTTTACGAAGTAGTGGGAGGTATTTAGATTAGCTGGGGAGGGCGGCGGGAGGTGCAATGTCTGTACGGACATTGCACGCACAGATAAAGTAGCCCTATGGCACTCGTAAGTGCCATAAGGTACCTAAAATTGGGGTGCGGTTTGGGGCTGGAAGAGTGAGTTAGGTGCGCATCTGCCTGCACCTAACTCACTCTTATCTGTGAATCGGGTCCAAAGTGGGTAAGGTAAATTTTAAAAAAATCCATCAGCAGGTCCTTTTAGGGTTTTAGGAAGACCAACTAATTTGGCATTGTTTTTCCTGGATCTACTTTCTAACAGAGGCGTAACTAGGGTTTATAGGGCACGTGCCCTGGACGTCTATGTACACCCAGATGCAAGAGGGCGCCATAATTAAATTGTTATTATATTTAAAAACAGGTGGGGGCGCATTGTTTTCACTTGCCCCATCAAGCCTAGTTACCCCTCTGCTTTCTAACAAGTCAAGTTTATTTCATATCTGAAATCTGAATGTTTACAGGATTCAAATTTGGATTTAAGGTGTGTCAAATCACTTGCTTTGCTGGGAAAATTTTTGGGACAGCTGAGAGAGCTGTTTTTTTTTCTTTACTTCTGCAGTGGTTTAGTAAAGGATTATACTTGCTCCTGCATCAAAAGAACCATTGTCTCCTCTATGACTGTTACAATATTTCCATATATTAGGGCACACACTTGATTTTGGAAGCCCTTAGATGTAGTTAGGAGATAATCTGTCTAAAGTATGGAAAGAAGAGCTGGAGCCAGTGATTATATTGAATATTACATGTGATTTCTGAAAGTGGGCTCTCTGCTGTCTCGCTGGCATTGTTGGAAAATGAACCTTCATCTGACGGAGGGAAAGTGGCTCTGACTAAGGTGAATATGATTTCTGTTGCAAGATGGTCTGTTGGTCTGTTCGATTTAATGAAATTGGGCCTGATCCAGAACAACGCTTCGGAGCGAATTTACGCGTGGCGGAGACGTAAAATCGCGTATTTGTAAGTACTGCGCATGCGCACCATAGAAAATATGCTAATTAGCCTAACGTAAAATTGAACGTATGGGCCATTCACGTATTGTTAGCGTAAATTATTATGTGTGGCCGTGACAATTTTACGTGAGTCAACAATACGTTCGATTTACGTGAAGTGGGTGGAGGTTAGTATTTAAAGTGTACAGTATGGGCGTGCTAAGCGGCGTACATTCACGTAGTCTATACGTCCGTTAGCGGACGTACGCTGTTACGCGAAAAAAAGTTAAGGTAGGGTTTGGGAAGCGGAACTCGGTGAAATACGTACATTCAAGGGGTGTGCCTGGGGGAGTGTATAGAACACACGCGTGCGAAAATACGTTACGCGTGGAAACGTATTGCACACGTAGTTCTGGATCTACCCCATTGTTCTAACAGTCACAGATCTAACTAGAATCACAACTCAGCACGCAGCCGCCAAAACTAGAAATCAGTAATCGATTTATATGGAATTAGTTTATTCTAATTTCCATAAATATCTAATTTAGAATTTTAAATATAATACATGTATGGATTAGTATTTATTTTATATGCCCTAAATCCATTTTCACTCAGAAGTTGCCATTTATGTTATTTCCGTCTATTTTATTTTGTACATTACATCTTGTACATACAGTACATCTGCTGTAAATGAAGAGTTATGTCATCTTAGCTCGAATGATTCACTTTATACATCAAGTATAAACAAGTCCTTTCTCTGCAGGAGATGAAAGGCAGGGTCAACAGCAAAACTGTACAGAATAGATATACAGGTTAATTGATTTCAATTTAATGAGCTGCAACATTCAAGTGCCTCTTAATAAGTTAATCTGGACTGGAGAACTGAGATCAACATGGTCTGTATCTTTGGTTACTGTTAATGATTTCCGTTAAGATGTGAAGTACATATAAGCACATTTACACATGTATAGACATCACTGTTTTACTATTTTTATGTGGGTTTGTTATTATTTTTATCATTATTATTGTTTATTTATAAGGCACCACTAGGTGTCCAAAATACGGTACAAACATACAGGTTACAGATGGACAGTATAGTAAATAATAAAATTCAATATAAATCACAAAAATACAATAAAGTGAAGCAAACACAGACAGCAAGGAAAAATGCGAGGTATCAAGCTTGGCAGATCAGGGAGGAGGGGATAGAGCGCAGTGAGAGGTTGAGAGGGAGCCACCAGGTGGGGATGGGGTAAAAGGATAGCAGAGGGGGACAAGAGGTTACGAAGTGAGGGGGGAGTGGTAGAGGAGGAAACAACACTAGGATTGGGGGTCCTGCTCACGTGAGCTAACACACTAAGTGGGAGGGATGAACTTACAGAAGACAGAAGGAGGGTAAAGTAAGTGGAGAAGAAGGAAAGAAGGGATAGATGTAGGATGCAATGAGGATGTTAAGTGGAGGAGGGGTAGGCTAGCCTTAACAGGTGAGTTTTGAGTGAGCGCTTGAAGACCTGCAATGTGGAAGAGAGTCTGACTGAAGAAGGGAGGTCATTCCAGTACAGAGGTGCAGCACGGGAGAAGTCCTGGACACCGGCGTGAGATGTGGTGATCAGTAGGGAGGTCAGAGTGCGGTGGTTAGCAGAATGGAGAGGGCAAGAAAGGGTGTGCATGGAGATAAAGGAAGAGAGGTGCAGAGCAGTGGATAAGGAGATGGCCTTAAAGGTGAGGGTAAGGAGATTAAATAGAGTTCTGAAGCAGGCAGGAAGCTAGTGGAGGTTTGACATAAAGGCGAGGCCTAGGTAGAGCAGCATGAGAGGAAGATGAGCCTGGAAGCAGCATTGAGTATAGATTGAAGGAAGACAAGATGGGTGAGTGGGAGACCAACGAGGAGGAGGTCTAGACGTGAGATGACCAGAGAGTAGATAAGGGTTTTGGTATCTTCACTGGTGAGGAAGGAACAGATGCATGCAATGTTGCGTAGGTGAAAACGGCAAGAATGAGAGAGAGCACAGATGCGTGGTATAAAGGAAAGTGAGGAGTCAAGGGTGACAACTAGGCAGCGAAGGAGAAGTATCACCAATGGTTATGGTGATGGAGGGGGAGGGGAGGAAATATTAGGGGGAGGAAAAACAATGATTTCCATTTTGTCCATATTCAGCTTGAGGAAGTATGATTAGTCAGGGTTTCAATGTTTACATATGAGGCTATCAAGGAGTATGGATATTGATGAACAGGTGGCTATTTTAACTCCAGGTCAGACTCTCCAGTGTAAGAATGTTTAATGTAGTTATGCTTTGCTATGCAGGTTAGATGCATTAATTATTTCTGTGACTACAGGAAACACATGAGACTTCTAGAAGTTTCTCTGTATAGAGAGCTGTAAGAGTGTTTTATGCAAAACAATCACACTAGAGACATCAAGGTCTCCCTAAGATAATAATGTTATGCAAATATGCAGAAAAAAATCAATCAAAATTCATTTATATTCATTGTGTCCTTTGGCCTAACAAACAATAATCCCTGGACCTATGTATTTCGTTTATCATGTGTATGGATTTGTGATTTGATTTTGAACTCGACAAATGTACCATCCGCCTTTCTAGTAGTACTTGTATCTGAGGATAAAAACATTTTCTTGGCAGAAGAGAAAGATGGCGCCTGCTTTACTCTGACCTTGAAGGAAAATAATAAAAAGAGAAGATCCAACATTCACAATGAAGAAATATCTACAGTTCCTATTTAGTCCACATACAAAGTGGCTTCTCTTCAACAAAATAGACCTATAGTACTATTATTACTTCAAGAAGTGATTAAACTTTAACCTCTTCTGCAATGTTGAAAAGTAGTTTTATTTCTAAGTGTGGTGGTGAGTGGTACTCTCTCTCTCTATCTCTCTCTCTCCCCCCTTTTCCCTCTCTCCCCCCTTCTCTCTCTCTCTCTCCCTCTC